>CAUPSL010000185.1:0-84206 GCA_963514005.1 Raja brachyura
TTCCATCCCCAATACGGGCGCTGTCTGTACGGAGTTTCTACATTTCCCCCACCCGTGACCTGCGTGGGATTTCTCCAAGATCTTCCATTTCCTCCCACACTCCAAAGACATACAGGTACAAAGGTTAATTGACTTGGTAAATGTGAAAATGGTCCCTCGTGTGTGTAGGATAATGTTAATGTGCTGGGATCGCTGGCCAGCGGGGACCCAGTGGGCCGAAGGGCCTGTTTCCGCACTGTATCTCTAAGCTAAACACCCTACTATGCCCCATCTGCTGCTAGCACTGCTGTAAACATAGAAACATAGAAAATAGGTGCACGAGTTGGCCATTCGGCCCTTCGAGCTGATCATCCAACTCAGTATCCCATACCTGCCTTCTCTCTATACCCCCTGATCCCTTTAGCCACAAAGGCCACATCCAACTCCCTCTTAATATAGCCAATGAACTGGCCTCAACTACCTTCTGTGGCAGAGAATTCCACAGATTCACCACTCTCTCTGTGAAAAATGTTTTTCTCATCTCGGTCCTAAAAGATTTCCCCCTTATCCTTAAACTGTGACCCCTTGTTGTGGAATTCCCCAACATCGGGAACAATCTTCCTGCATCTAGCCTGTCCAACCCCTTAAGAATGTTGAATGTTTCTATCAGACCCCCCTCAATCTTCTAAATTGTAGCATGTACAAGCCGAGTCTATCCAGTCTTTTCTCATATGACAAACCAGGAATCAGTCTGGTGAACCTTCTCTGTACCCCCTCTATGGCAAGAATGTCATTCATCAGATTTGGCGACCAAAACTGTACACAATACTCCAGGTGTGGCCTCACCAAGACCCTGTACAACTGCAGTAGAACCTCCCTGCTCCTATACTCAAATCCTTTTGCTATGAATGCTAACATACCACTCTATGTAGTCATAGAGTGATACAGCGTGGGCACCAGCCCTTCGGACCAACTTACCCACACCGGCCAACATGTCGCATCTGCCTGCGTTTGGTCCATATCCCTCCAAATCTGTCCTATCCATGTGCCTGTCCAACTGTTTCTTAAACAATCCCCCCCAAGGACCCACACCATCCTGGCCACACACTCATTTCCCCGCTTCTTTCAGGTAGAAGGTACAGGAGCCTGAAGACTGCAACGTCCAGGTTCAGGAATAGCTACTTCCCCACAGCCATCTGGCTATTGAACTCAACTCAAACAAAACTCTGAACATTAATAGCCCATTATCTGTTTATTTGCACTTTATCTGTTTTATGTATTCATGTGTGTATATATTTATACAATGGTATATGGCCAAGTCACTGGATGGATTTAAGAGAGTTAGATAGAGATCATGGGGCTAGTGGAGTCAAGGGATATGGGGAGAAGGCAGGCACGGGTTATTGATTGGGGACGATCGGCCATGATCACAATGAATGGCGGTGCTGGCTCGAAGAGCCGAATGGCCTCCTCCTGAACCTATTTTATATGTTTCTATGTAAGCTGCACAGCCGTGCACTCCCGGTTCAGCATGGCTTTCACCAGCTGGTTGGTGTAGTACCGTAATACCCTGTGAGGGGTGGCAACATTTTCTACGTTTCTATATTTTCTATGTTTCTATGACACACTGATCTGTTCAACATTCATGCCTTCTATAATTCTATAGTGCTGAAGCAAAGCAAGAATGTCATTGCCCTCTCTGGGACACATGACAATAAACTCTCTTGAATCCTGAATCTTGAATGTTGGGATAGTCCCAGCCTCAACTACCTCCTCCGGCAGCTCGTTCCACGCACCCACCGCCCCTTTGTGTGTGCGCACAGACTCGGTGTAGAACTAGCCGTGTGCACAGCTGCTAGAGCCGCTGCCTTATAGCGCCATTTCCCGAGTTCGATGCTGACCCTGGGAGCAATCTGTGCGGAGTTTGCACGTTCTCCCCGTGAACCGCCTGGGTGTCCTCCAGGTGACTTTAATTTTGACTCTAGAGAAACGGGGCGGAAACAGGCCCTTCGGCTCACGTGGCCCTGCTGACCAAAGCATCAAAGGTTATGGGACAAGGCAGGAGAGGGAAAGTTCTGGTCTCCAAATCTGAGGAAGGACATTCTTGCCATAGAGGGAGTGCAGAGAAGGTTCACCAGACTGATTCCTGGGATGTCAGGACTGTCTTATGAAGAAAGACTGGATAGACTCGGTTTATACTCTCTAGAATTTAGGAGATTGAGAGGGGATCTTAGAGAAACTTACAAAATTATTAAGGGGTTGGACAGGCTAGATGCAGGAAGATTGTTCCCGATGTTGGGGAGATCCAGGACAAGGGGTCACAGTTAAGGATAAGGGGGAAATCCTTTAGGACCGAGATGAGAAGGACTTTTTTCACACAGAGAGTGGTGGGTCTCTGGAACTCTCTACCACAGAGGGTAGTTGAGGCCAGTTCATTGGCTATATTTAAGAGGGAGTTAGATGTGACCCTTGTGGCTAAGGGGATCAGAGGGTATGGAGAGAAGGCAGGTACGGGATACTGTGTTGGATGATCAGCATGATCATATTGAATGGCGGTGCAGGCCCAAAGGGCCGAATGGCCTACTCCTGCACCTAATTTCTATGTTTCTATGTTTCTATGAAAGAAAGATCTGCCAGCAGAGTAGACTTGATGGGCCGAATGCTAATTCTGCTTCTCGAACTTATGAAGGAAGACACAAAATGCTGGAGTAAATGGGCGACGTTTCGGGTCGTGACCCTTCTTCATATTTCGTTTGGGTAGTTTACACCCCAGCGGTATGAACAATGACTTCTCTAACTTCAGAGAGCCCTTGCATTCTCTCTCCATCTCATTCGTAACTGTCACTGTAGGTCATGTTGTTACTTGTGGGCGGAGCACCAAGGCAAATTCCTTGTATGTGAATACTTGGCCAATAAACTTACTTACTGTACTTACATTAAAATGTGTTTCCTCATCTCTGTTCTAAATGGCCGACCCCCAGAATCTATGATCTTGATTAAAGGGGATTAAAAGTTAGGTGGGGAAGGCAGGAGAATGGGGTTACGAGGGAGAGATCGATCAGCCATGACTGAATGGCGGAGCAGACTCGAGGGGTTGACTGGCCTAATTCTGCTCCTATGACTTACGGCTTGTCCCCGAAATACAAAGAGGGCTCGACAATCAATAGGAGTGGACCACACTTACGCTGGTTACTTTGCGGTAGATCTGGGCAGCGTTCTGGCACTCGGAGTAGGGGTATTCTGAGGTAGCCATCTCCAACATGCACATCCCAAAGGCATAGACGTCAACCGATTCGTCGTAATGTTCTTCGTACATTTCCGGAGCCATGAATTCGGGAGTTCCTGCCAGGGGGGAAAAGAAAGCTAGAACGTAGTAAAGCACAGGAACAGGCCCTTCAGCCCACAATGTCCGTGCCAGACATGACGCCAAGATGAACTAAAGGCCCAGACTATTTCCAAATGTGGAGAGAATCCAGAAATCGGACGTGCAAAGGAACTTTTTCTTTTTAATATTTAAAACAAATGTCTTTCCTCAGATTAGGAGACCATAACTGTACACTGTATGAGTGTTGCGTACAGTTTTGGTCTCCTAATCTATGGAAAGACATTCTTGCCATAGAGGGAGTACAGAGAAGGTTCACCAGACTGATTCCAGGGATGGCAGGACTTCCATATGAAGAAAGACTGGATAGACTCGGCTTGTACTCACTGGAATTTAGGAGATTGAGGGGGGATCTTATAGAGGCTTACAAAATTCTTAAGGCTAGATGCAGGAAGATTGTTCCCGATGTTGGGGAAGTCCAGAACAAGGGGTCACAGTTTAAGGATAAGGGGGAAGTCTTTTAGGACCGAGATGAGATGATCTTTTTTCACGCAGAGAGTGGCGAGACTGTGGAATTTTCTGCCACAGAAGGTAGTTGAGGCCAGTTCATTGACTATATTTAAGAGGGAGCTAGATGTGGCCCTTGTGGCTAAAGGGATCAGGGTGTATGGAGAGAAGGCAGGTACAGGTGAGGAAAATTGAGGGTGTTGGAGGAGTCCAGAAACAAGGGCTACAGTTCAAGAATATGGAGTAAGCCATTTAGAATGGAGATGAGGAAACATTTTTTCTCACAGAGAGTGGAGGGTCTGTGGAATTCTCTGCCTCAGAGGGCGGTGGAGGCCGGTTCTCTGGATGCTTTCAAAAGAGAGCTAGATAGGGCTCTTAAAAATAGCGGAGTCAGGGGATATGGGGAGAAGGCAGGAACGGGGTACTGATTGGGGATGATCAGCCATGATCACAGTGAATGGCGGTGCTGGCTCGAAGGGCCGAATGGCCTCTACTCCTGCACCTATTGTCTATTGTCAAAGCACAAAAAGGGCAATTAAATGCTTTGAAAGTTACCTATCACACTCTTTGCAAAGGAGGTGCGCATCAGTGTCGCGAGTCCCAGGTCTCCGATCTTGACGGATCCGGTGGGCCCGGTGATGAAGATGTTGTCGCATTTCAGGTCGCGGTGGACGATGGGCGGCGTGCGGGTGTGCAGGAACTGCAGGCCCTTCAGGATCTGCCTGCACCAGCTGCGAAGGACCTTGGGTTTCATCACCTTGAACCGCTTCAAGTACCTGAGGAGGCGGCAACAGTCCACGGCTGGTTAACACGGGCCTGGCCCTATCATAGACATAGAGTCGCACGGAAACAGCCCTTCGGCCTTCGCTGACCAACATGCCCCATCTACACTAGTCATAGAGACACCTGCGCAGAGAATTCCACACTTACAACTCTGTGAGAAAAAGTGTTTCCTCGTCTCAGTTCTAAACGGCCGACCCCTTAATCTTAAACTGTATGTGTGGCCCCTAGTTCTGGACTCCAACATCGGGAACATGTTTCCTGCCTCTAGCATGTCCAAACGCTTAATAATCTTATATGTTTCAATGAAATGCCCTCTCATCCTTCTAAACTCCAGAGTGTACAAACCCAGCCGCTCCATTCTCTCAGCATATGACAGTCCCGCCATCCCTGGAATTAACCTGGTGAACCTACCTGACAATAGACAATAGGTGCAGGAGTAGGCCATTCGGCCCTTCAAGCCAACACCGCCATTCAATGTGATCATGGCTGATCATCCCCAATCAGTACCCCATTCCTGCCTTCTCCGCATATCCCCTGACTCCACTATTTTTAAGAGCCCTATCTAGCTCTCTTGAAAGCATCCAGAGAACCGGCCTCCACCGCCCTCTGAGGCAGGGAATTCCACAGAGTCACCACTCTCTGTGAGAAAAAGTGTTTCCTCGTCTCCGTTCTGAATGGCTTACTCTTTATTCTTAAACTGTGTGGCCCCTGGTTCTGGACTCCCCCAACACCGGGAACATGTTTCGTGCCTCTAGCATGTCCAAACCCTTAACAATCTTATCTGTTTCAATGAGATCCCCTCCCATCCTTCTAAACTCCAGAGTGTACAAGCCCAGCTGCTCCATTCTCTCAGCATATGACAGTCCCGCCATCCCGGGAATTAACCTTGTAAACCTACGCTGCACTCCCTCAATAGCAAGAATATCCTTCCTCAAATTAGGGGACCAAATCTGCATACAATACTCCAGGTGTGGTCTCACCAGGGTCCTGTACAACTGCAGAAGGACCTCTTTGCTCCTATACTCAACTCCTCTTGTTGTGAAGGCCAACAGCCTCCAGAACAAGGGGTCACAGTTTAAGGATAAGGGGGAAGTCTTTTTGGACCGAGATGAGAAAATCATTTTCCACACAGAGAGTGGTGAATCTGTGAAATTCTCTGCCACAGAAAGTAGTTCAGGCCAGTTCATTGACTATATTTAATTGACAACAACCTGGCCCTCAACACCAGCAAAACCAAGGAACTGATTGTTGACTTTGGAAGGAGTAGGATGGGGACCCACAGTCCTGTTTCTATCAACGAGTCCATGGTTGAAAGGGTCAAGAGCTTCAAATTCCTGGGCATGCACATCTGTGAAGATCTTTCCTGGTCCGAGAACACAGATGCAATTATTAAGAAAGCTCATCAGCGCCTCTACTTCCTGAGAAGATTACGGAGAGTTGGTCTGTCAAGGAGGACTCTCTCCAACTTCTACAGATGCACAGTAGAGAGCATGCTGACCGGTTGCATCGTGGCTTGGTTCAGCAACTTGAGTGCCCTAGAGAGGAAAAGACTACAAAAAGTAGTACACACTGCCCAGTCCATCATCGGTTCCAACCTTCCTTCCATCGAGGGGATCTATCGCAGTCACTGCCTCAAAAAGGCTGGCAGCATCATCAAGGACCCACACCACCCTGGCCACACACTCATCTCCCCGCTACCTTCGGGTAGAAGGTACAGGAGCCTGAAGACTGCAACAACCCGGTTTAGAAATAGCTACTTCCCCACAGCCATAAGGCTATTAAACTTGGCTCGGAACTCTGAACATTAATATCCCTCCATCTCTTATTTGCACTTTATTAATTTATTAATTCATGTGTGTATTTATGTATATAATTGTAGTCAATGCCTAGTATGTTCTGTTGTGCTATGCAAAGAAAGATTTTCATTGTCCTGTCAGGGACACACGACAATAAATTCTTTTTTTGACCTATTTTGACTTATTTAAGAGGGAGTTAGATGTGGCCTTTGTGGCTAAAGGGATCAAGGGGTATGGAGAGAAGGCAGGTACAGGATACCGAGTTGGATGATCAGCCATGATCATATTGAATGGCAGTGCAGGCTCGAAGGACCGAATGGCCTACTCCTGCACCTATTTTCTATGATCAGGCCGAAACTGCACACAATACTCCAGGTGTGGTCTCACTGGGGCCCTGTACAACGGCATGATCGCATGGCCATGAGAACGAGGTCCAGGAGGCAAGACGTGCGGGCTGCTCTTACTCACGTCTTCAGGGTCCCGGACGTCATCAGTTCCGTCACCAGCACGATGCACTTCTTCCCCTTCAACGTCGACTCCCACGAGTCGTAGAAGCGCACGATATTGGGGTGCTGCAAGCCCTTCAGCATCTCCGCCTCCTCTTTGAAACGCTGCTGCTCTGCTTTGGTGAGCTTCCTGTCCTGCAACACAAAGTTCAGGCTCAGCTTTGTTCATTTAAAAACAAAAGTTACAAAAACAAATGTCATCAATTATTACAATAATACGTACAACACCAAATAAACCCACCACCGCGTGTAAGAAAGAACTGCGGATGCTGGTTTAAATCGAAGTTAGACACAAAATGCTAGAGTCACTCAGCGGGTGAGGCAGCATCTCTGGAGACAACAGACATTAGACAATAGGTGCAGGAGTAGGCCATTCGGCCCTTCGAGCCAGCACCGCCATTCAATGTGATCATGGCTGATCATCCCCAATCAGTACCCCGTTCCTGCCTTCTCCCCATATCCCCTGACTCCGCTATCTTTAAGAGCCCTATGTAGCTCTCTCTTGAAAGCATCCAGAGAACGGCCTCCACAGCCCTCTGAGGCAGAGAATCCCACAGGCTCACAACATAGAAACATAGAAAATAAGTGCAGGAGTAGGCCATTCGGCCCTTCGAGCCTGCACCGCCATTCAATGTGATAATGGCTGATCATCCACAATCAGTACCTTGTTCCTGCATTCTCCCCATATCCCTTGACTCCGCTATTTTTAAGAGCCCTATCTAGCTCCCTCTTGAAAGCATACGGGGAACCTGCCTCCACCGCCCCCCGAGGCAGAGAATTCCACAGAATCATCACTCTCTGTGAGAAAAGGTGAGGGAAGGAATGAAGACCATTCAGACTGAAGACTATTGGTATGATTGTCCAGCAAATCAAATTGCTCATATGTTGCAAAATATAGTTGGCTAATAAAGTGTGATTATGTAAAGGAGTGTAGGGCACACATCTGGAGTATTGTGTACAGTTTTGATCTCCTAATTTGAGGAAGGACATCCTTGTGATTGAGGCAGTGCAGCGTAGGTTCACCAGATTGATCCCTGGGATGGCGGGACTGTCATATGAGGAAAGATTGAAAAGACTAGGCTTGTATTCACTGCTGTTTAGAAGGACGAGGGGGATCTTATAGAAACATATAAAATTATAAACTGGAGAAGCTAGATGCAGGAAAAATGTTCCCAATGTTGGGTGAGTCCAGAACCGGGGCCACAGTCTTAGAATAAAGGGGAAGTCATTTAAGACTGAGGTGAAAAAAAACATTTTTACCCAGAGAGTTGTGAATTTACGGAATTCCCTGCCACAGAGGGCAGTGGAGGCCAAATCACTGAATGGATTTAAGAGAGAGTTGGATAGAGCTCTAGGGGTTAGTGGAGTCCAGGGATATGGGGAGAAAGCAGGCACGGGTTATTGATAGCGGACGATCAGCCACGATCACAATGAATGGCGGTGCTGGCTCGAAGGGCCGAATGGGCCTCCTCCTGCACCTATTTTCTATGTTTCTTTGATTAAACCTGCATGTCTTTGGAATGCGAGGAAACTGAAGCACCCGGAGAAATATAGAAAATAGGTGCGGGCGTAGGCCATTCGGCCCTTTGAGCCAGCACCGCCATTGAATATGATCATGGCTGATCATCCAGAGTCTGAAGAAGGGTTTTGGCCGGAAACGTTGCCCATTTCATTTGCTCCATAGATGCTGCCTCACCCGCTGAGTTTCTCCAGCATTTCTGTCTACCATCCAGAATCAGTACCCTGTTCCTGCTTTCTCTCCCTATCCCTTGATTCCATTAGCCCTAAGAGCTAAATCCAACTCACTTGAATACTCTTGAAAACCAAGACGTTATAATTACATATTCTCTTGCGCTGCGCGGCCAGTAAGCATTTCATTGTTCTACCTGGGGCACATGACAATAACACACTCTTGACTTCACAGGGAGAACGTACAAACTCCGTACGACAGCACCCGAGGTCGGGATCGAACCTGGTTCTCTGGCGCTAAAGGGGGAGATAAATGGAAGAGAGGTGGGGGCTGGACAAAGCCTGGGGAGTGACAGGTGGATATAGGTGAGGGAGGGATTAATGCTGCCTGACCTGCTGAGTTACTCCAGCACTTGGTGTCTTTTTTTAATAGGAATGGATACCACTAGTCAACACAAGGGGGCAGTGCTGCTCTCTCACACACACACACACACACGGACTGAGATAGTCAAAAATGCTGGAGAAACTCAGCGGGTGAGGCAGCATCTATGGAGGGAAGGAAATAGGCAACGTTTCGGGCCGAAACCCCTCTTCAGCCGAGTCGCCTAAAAATTTAAAAATCGCCTAAGTGGGACAGGCCCATAGGTCTATGTAGTTCAGAGCTTATTTAAGGTTGTAGTGTTTAATAGCCTGATAGCTGTAGGGAAGAAGCTGTTCCTGAACCTGGACGTTACAATAGATAATAGGTGCAGGAGTAGGCCATTTGGCCCTTCGAGCCAGCACCGCCATTCAATGTGATCATGGCTGATCATCCCCAATCAGTACCCCGTTCCTGCCTTCTCCCCATATCCCCTGACTCCGCTATTTTTAAGAGACCTTTCTAGCTCTCTCTTGAAAGCATCGAGAGAACCGGCCTCCACCGCCCTCTGAGGCAGAGAATTCCACAGACTCACAACTCTCCGTGAGGAAAAGTGTTTCCTCATCTCCATTCTAAATGGCCGACCCCTTATTCTTAAACTGTGGCCCCTGGTTCTGGACTCCCCCAACATCGGGAACATGTTTCCTGCCTCTAGTACAAATAGATACATTTTATTTGTCACGTGTGCCAATTGGCACAGTGAAATTAAGTCGCCATACAGGAAAAAAAAATAAAGAACACAACACAGAGTAGATAGAAATTCAACATAAAACATCCCCTCACAGCTGGATCAAAATTTCCCGCCGTGAGGGAAGGCACCAAAGTCAGTCTCTTCCCGATGTTCCCAATGTTCACCCAGCCCTCTTATTCTCCCCCAGCCCTCTGATGTTCAGGCCCGCTCCCCGGGGTGATGTAAGTCCGACGTCGGGGCTGGGGGACGTCCTCAGCGGCCTGGACCCTGAGTCGGCCCCCTCCTACCGGAGTCTGCGGCTCCCAAAGTCTGCAGACTCCGGGACTTTGGGAGCCGCAGTGTGTATCCAAGCACTTAACAATCTCCAAGCCCTTAACAATCCAATCAGTCTGAAGAAGGGTTTCCGCCCGCAGCAGCAGAGTTATGGCCCTGTCCCACTTGGCCGTCATTTGCGCCTCATTTACGCGTCATATGTAAAATTGGTTGATGCGTCATAACACACGCATTGCGCATGGTGAGGCACGGAACGGCATGCGGTGGCGTGCGGCACTCCAGGATTTCGTAGTGTGACGAAATCCTTGCGTGACATATCGCTAACGCATTGGCTACGCACGCTGGCGTCCAGACGTCTCACGTGTATCACGTGGTTACGTCACCGTGCGTCGAAGTCCATAACCATGAGTCACCGGGCGCCGCAGGGTATTCTTTTTTTTTTAATGTTTTTATTTTTGTTAGAAGCAAGTACAATAGTGTGGTACTTGAGTACCTAATACACACACACACACACTACCATTCTTGTACAACTTTGTGTTTTTAATTTAATAATAGAAGAGCAGTGAAAGAAAAAAGATATAAAGAGTGTCGGAATAGATAGACACGCGAGTAGAAACAGATGGCGAAAGAAATAAAGAGGAGAGATGAAAAGCTAAAAAGATTGAAAGAGAAAGAGAAAGAGGAGAAAAGAGAAATGGGGAGAGATATAGCTATTTTGTATTTTTGCCCATCCGTCATCCGGTTCTGAACCATTTAATTTCTTAAGGGCCTGTCCCACCAGCATGCAATTCTATGCGATTAGCGCGACCTAACGTGGCCGGAACTGTGCGGAGTTCGTCCCGACACCACGCGGGGCTCCGAAAAACTGACTGTCCAAAAATTCCGCGCAGCAACGGCTTATCGGCTCGCAGTCGCCTCGACGTTTACACACCGCCCCGACATCGTGCCTCCGTGACCCTATCTGTAGGTGCCTCCGTGACCCTCTGTGTGTGGCTCCGTGGCCCTGTATGTGTGTGTGCCTCTGTGCCCCTCTCTGTGTGCCCCTCTCTGTCCTGGCGAACTTACCTTAGACTTCGCTCCAAGTTCGCCTCACTTTGCGCCGCGTTGCGCCACTCACCCGACCTCCGCGCGGCCCCTACTGCCGGTTTGGTTGCGCTTGCCGCATGCAGGCGCATGCTGGTGGGAACGGCCCTGTACAGGGGATCACCCGACGTCCGCGCGGCCCCCGCTTCTAGTTTGATCGCGTTCATCGCATAGAATTGCATGTTGGTGGGACAGGCCCTTAAGGTTGTGTTATGTTGCACCATATGCTTGTAAGAAGTCGAGAAAAGGAGACCAGGTCTTTAAGAATTGGTCTACTTTGCCTAGTAGGAGGAATCTCATTTCTTCAAGATGTAGCATTTCTGACATATTCCGGCAGGGTATTCTAATGACGTCACGCGCACCAGACGGCTGTGCTGACGCGTAAATGAGGCGCAAATGACGGCCAAGTGGGACAGGCCCTTTAGTTTGGACAGCTACCACACTATCAAACGCAGAAAGGTTTGTGTACTCAGCCACAATAAAGCACTAATCAGCCGTAATCATAACCTGAACCTGATATATACAAAGCATATATCATTAACTGTGCTGATAACAAGGCTATAAAAGTTAACACACATTAAGCTTGCGGTGACAAACTACACCACCTGATAACATGCTGGGGTAAACAACGGATTGCAATTGTATTATGGAATAGTGTTATACAATGACAGACCTGTCCTGTCAGAACTTTCATATGAAGAAAGACTGTGTAGACTCGGCTTGTACTTGCTAGAATTTAGAAGATTGAGGGGGGATCTTATCGAAACTTACAAAATCCTTAAGGGGTTGGACAGGCTAGATGCAGGAAGATTGTTCCCAATGTTGGGGAGGTCCTGAACAAGGGGTCACAGTTGAAGGATAAGGGGGAAGTCTTTTAGGACTGAGATGAGAAACAGAGAGTGGTGAGTCTCTGGAATTCTTTGCCACAGAAGGTAGTTGAGGCCAGTTCATTGGCTATATTTAAGAGGGAGTTAGATGTGGCCCTTGTGGCTAAAGGGATCAGGGGGTATGGGGAGAAGGCAGGTACGGGATACTGAGTTGGATGATCAGCCATGATCATATTGAATGGCGGTGCAGGCTCGAAGGGCCAAATGGCCTACTCCTGCACCTATTTTCTATGTTTCTATGTTTTTATGTACCCCAGGGTTACACACACACACACCCCCCCCCCCCACCGATACTGTACCCCAGTGTTACACACACCCGTCCCCACCTGTACTGTACCCCAGTGTTACACACACACCCCCGTCCCCACCGGTACTGTACCCCAGTGTTACACACACACCCCCGTCCCTACCAATACTGTACCCCAGTGTTAAACACACACCCCCATCCCCACTGATACTGTACCCCAGTGTTAAACACACACACCCCCAACCCCACCGGTACTGTACCCCAGTGTTACACACACACACCCCAGTCCTCACCGATACTGTACCCCAGTGTTACACACACACCCCCGTCCCCACCGGTACTGTACCCCAGTGTTATACACACACACACCCCCGTCCCCACCGGTCCTGTACCCCAGTGTTACACACACACCCCCGTCACCACCGGTACTGTACCCCAGTGTTACACACACACCACCGTCACCACCGATACTGTACCCCAGTGTTACACACACACCCCCGTCCCCACCGGTACTGTACCCCAGTGTTATACACACACACCCCAGTCCTCACCGATACTGTACCCCAGTGTTACACACACACCCCCATCCCCACCGCTACTGTACCCCAGTGTTACACACACACCCCCGTCCCCACCGGTACTGTACCCCAGTGTTAAACACACACCCGCATCCCCACTGATACTGTACCCCAGTGTTAAACACACACACCCCCAACCCCACCGATACTGTACCCCAGTGTTACACACACACACCCCAGTCCTCACCGATACTGTACCCCAGTGTTACACACACACCCCCGTCCCCACCGGTACTGTACCCCAGTGTTATACACACACACACCCCCGTCCCCACCGGTCCTGTACCCCAGTGTTACACACACACCCCCGTCACCACCGGTACTGTACCCCAGTGTTACACACACACCACCGTCACCACCGATACTGTACCCCAGTGTTACACACACACCCCCGTCCCCACCGGTACTGTACCCCAGTGTTATACACACACACCCCAGTCCTCACCGATACTGTACCCCAGTGTTACACACACACCCCCATCCCCACCGCTACTGTACCCCAGTGTTACACACACACCCCCGTCCCCACCGGTACTGTACCCCAGTGTTAAACACACACCCGCATCCCCACTGATACTGTACCCCAGTGTTAAACACACACACCCCCAACCCCACCGATACTGTACCCCAGTGTTAAACACACACACCCCCGTCCCCACCGGTACTGTACCCCAGTGTTACACACACACACCCCAGTCCTCACCGATACTGTACCCCAGTGTTACACACACACACCCCCGTCCTCACCGATACTGTACCCCAGTGTTACACACACACACACTCCCGTCCTCACCGATACTGTACCCCAGTGTTACACACACACACCCCCGTCCCCACCGATACTGTACCCCAGTGTAATACACAGGTTTGATTCTGAGGCTGTACCCTTTGGTCCAAGACTCTCGCCCATTATTGGCAACATCCTCTCCACGTCCACTCTAGGCCTTTTATTATTCAGCAAGTTTCAATGAGATACCCCCCCATCATCCTACTAATAAACACAAGGCTCTCATTTCTCCGGCACCTTTCAATATAGACAATCGACGCAGGAGTACCCATTCGGCCCTTCGAGCCAGCGCCGCCATTCACTGTGATAAATGGTCAGCTAGACATAGATCACAAGACCTACACCAACCCCAAACCAATTAGGAGCAGACGAGGGCATTCGATCCAATTTGTGGTCCCAGCCTCAAAGACAGATGTGTACAGCAATTCATTCTTTCCATGCACTATTAAAGCATGGAATAATCTTCACCAAGCCACGGTTGCCCAGCCAGATGCAACTAAATTTAAAGTGGCACTTTCTTCCCAATAACCCTCTCTGGCTAAACCCCTCCCTTCACCACCTCCAGTTTAAATTCTAGTTGGAATATTTTGGAGGACCAAGTAACCAAGAACCAACCAAGATCATGGCTAATCATCCCCAATCAGTACCCCGTTCCTGCCTTCTCCCCATATCCCCTGACTCAACTATCTTTAAGAGCCCTATCTAGCTCTCTTGAAAGCATCCAGAGAACCTGCCTCCACCGCCCTCTGAGGCAGAGAATTCCACAGACTCACAACTCTATGTGAGCATGACAGCAGTGGGGCTACAGCCACAGAGAGAGTCTTTAAGGATTACACAAAAAGCTGGAGAAACTCAGCGGGTGCAGCAGCATCTAAGGAGCGAAGGAGATACGCGACGTTTCGGGTCGAGACCCTTCTTCAGAGAGGGACACAAAATGCCAGAGTAACTCAGCGGGAGAGGCAAGATCTCTGGATAGAAGGATTGGGTGACGTTTCGGGTACAGACCCTGCTTCAGACTGTTCAAACTCAAATCCTCTCACTATGAAGGTCAACATGCCATTAGATTTCTCCGCCTGCTGTACCTGCATGCTTATAAGTTTTTTGTTGCATGCTAACCAGTCAGCGGAAAGACAATACAGGATTACAGTCGAGCCATTAATAGTCTACCGGCACGTGATAAGGGGAATAACGTTTAGTGCAAGGTAAAGCCAGCAAAGTCCGATCGAGGAGGTCCGAGGGTCTCCAAAGAGGTAGATAGTAGTTCAGCACTGCTCTCTGGTTGTGGTAGGATTAACACTCTCCCCGGGACCCCCTGTAAATACCGACTCACACACACACTCCACGGGACGACAGTAAAGACTGTCAGGGGTATCTGCAATTGACCAATTACAGACTTGCATTGTGCCCAAGTGTATGTTAGTGGAGTAATAAAATGCGATAATGGATAATGAACCAGTCTGAAGAAGGGTCTCGACCCAAAACGTCACCCATTCCTTCTCGCCAGAGATGCGGCCTAGCCCGCTGAGTTACTCCAGCATTTTGTGCCCATCTGCGGTGTAAAGCAGCATCTGCAGCTCCTTCCTTTGTCTTTAAGATGCAGTTGCTCAGTACAGGAAGTGTGCTGCAAACTCGCAACTCAGCTAAATGCAATAAGGATCAGGCTGCAGCGATGAGAAAGAGAGAGAGCGAGAGAGAGAGAGAGAGAGAGTGTTACGGTATGGTTATAGGGCACTTCTCAGAGAGCTGGTGCAAGGTTGCAGAAGCAAGTAGGGTGAAGATGTTTAAGTGGAGGACAGTCATAGAGTCGCCAACTTTCTCGCTCCCAAATAAGGGGCAAAAGGTCAAAAAGGGATCTAATGGAAACTTACAAAAATTCTTAAGGGGTTGGACAGGCTAGATGCAGGAAGATTGTTCCCGATGTTGGGGAAGTCCAGAACAAGGGGTCACAGTTTAAAGATAAGGGGGAAATCTTTTAGGACCGAGATGAGAAAAACATTTTTCACACATAGAGTGGTGGGTCTCTGGAATTCTCTGCCATAGAAGGTAGTTGAGGCCAGTTCATTGGCTATATTTAAGAGGGAGTTAGATGTGGCCCTTGTGGCTAGAGGGATCAGGGGGTATGGAGAGAAGGCAGGTACAGGATACTGAATTGGATGATCAGCCATGATCATATTGAATGGAGGTGCAGGCTCGAAGGGCCGAATGGCCTACTCCTGCACCTATTTTCTATGTTTCTATGTACCCCAGTGTTACACACACACACACACACAGACCCGTCCCCACCGGTACTGTACCCCAGTGTAATAGAGACAGGCTTGATTCTGAGGCTGTACCCTTTGGTCCGCGACTTGCCCATTATTGGCAACATCCTCTCCACGTCCACCCGAGGCCTTTTATTATTCGGTAAGTTTCAATGAGATACCCCCCCATCATCCTACTAATAAGCACAAGGCTCTCATTTCTCCGGCACCTTTCAATATAGACAATCGACGCAGGAGTACCCATTTGGCCCTTCGAGGGATCAGGGGGTATGGAGAGAAGGCAGGTACGGGATACTGAGTTGGATGATCAGCCATGATCATTTTGAATGGCGGTGCAGGCTTGAAGGGCCGAATGGCCTACTCCTGCACCTACTTTCTACATTTCTATGTTTCTAAAATACCAGACAAATTCCCGACGGCAATTCATTGACCGACTCGGCCGTGGCTGGGTGAATGATGGGTTGGCCCGGGTGCTGGATTGCACACAAAGCCCAGCCGGCGGGCCAGCTGAAGGGTTTTGGCCCGTGCGATGATAGCGCACAAAGTCCGGCGCCCCATCCAACTCATGAACCCATTTTTCTATGTTTCCATGTTTAAGAAGGAACTGCAGATGCTGGAAGATCGAAGGTCGACAAAAGTGCTGGAGAAACTCAGCGGGTGAGCGTCTATGGAGCGAAGGAAATAGGCGACATTTCAGGTCAAGACCCTTCTTCAGACTGATATGGGGGGGGGGGGGTTGGTGGGAAGAAGGAAGGATGAGGCAGAGACAGTGGGCTGAGGGAGAGCTGGGAAGGGGAGGAGAAAGCAGGGACTACCTGAAATTGGAGGTCAATGTTCACACCGCTGGGGTGTAAACTGCCCAAGCGAAATATGAGGTGCTGCTCCTCCAATTTACAGTGGGACTCACTCTGTCTTTTGTTCCTTCACTCCATAGATGTTGCCTCACCCGCTGAGTTTCTCTAGCATTTTTGTCTACTTTCTATGTTTCTATGTCACCTATTCAAACATGCACCCCAGATAGAACACAGTGCTGTACTGTACAGGGTTCTATGAGCTACCTAACCACCCGTTCCTGCGGAGTTAAACGTTACAAGGATTGCGAGGAACAGCTTCAAGCATAGGGGGCTTGACTGGTGCCACAATAGACAATAGGTGCAGGAGTAGGCCATTCGGCCCTTTGAGCCTGCACCGCCATTCAACGTGATCATCCCCAATCAGTACCCCATTCCTGCCTTCTCCCCATATTCCCTGACTCTGCTATGTTTAAGAGCCCTATCTAGCTCTCTTTTGAAAGTATCCAGAGAACCGGCCTCCACCGCCCTCTGAGGCAGAGAATTCCACAGACTCTCAACTCTCTGTGAGAAGGGTTTCCTCGTCTCCGTTCTAAATGGCCGACCCCTTATTCTTAAACTCTGTGTGTGGCCCCTGATTCTGGACTCCACCAACATCGGGAACATGTTTCCTGCCTCTAGCGTGTCCAAACCCTTAATAATCTTATATGTTTCAATAGGATCCCCTCTCATCCTTCTAAATTCCAGAGCGTACAAGCACAGCCGCTCCATTCGCTCAGCATAAGACAGTCCCGCCATCCCGGAAGTTAACCTGGTGAACCTAGGCTGCACTCACTCAATAGCAAGAATGTCCTTCCTCCAATTAGGGGACACGAGAAGCTCAGTGTTGGAGTAACTCAGCGGGTCAGGCAACATCTCCGGAGGGAACAGGCAGGCAGGAGCCTTCTTCAGGCTGATCAAAACCCTTCCAGTTCTGACCCCTGACGCAAACAACCTTGGTAGAGCTGGAAGCTGCCTTCAAATCCTTGTCAGTAATTCTCCCTCTAACCAGTGCAGCAAGGAGAGATTGAGTCATCACTCATCTCTTTGCTATTTTCAGCATCTTGATGAATGCGTTCCAGCTTTGCTTACGCAACTGCAGCCTCACTTTGAAAATAATGATTTTGACGTCGGAAGCTTTTATTTTAAAAAAAAAATGCATCACATTAAGGCACAAGGTGCATGCAAAATTGTTGACTAAGGCGCTTATTGCATGTGACTAGATTCCCACGTTTCACGAACGGACGATAGATCAGTCCACCGAAACGTGACCCGATCTCCCGGTTGCTGAACACTTTAACTCCCCCTCCCAGTCCCACACTGACCTTTCAGTCCTGGGCCTCCTCCATTGTCAGAGCGAGGCCCAGCGCAAATTGGAGGAACGGCACCTCATATTTCGCTTGGGCAGCTAACACACCAACGGTATGAACGCCGACTTCTCTAACTTCAAGTAACCCTTGCTTTCCCTCTCTCTCCAAACCTGAGCCCTTCCTAGTTCTCCCACCTGTGTGACTGTCCCCCTGATTAAATAGTCTCTGCATTAATCGTTGTCATCTTCTTCAAGCTAACATTGATCTAATCTACATTTTCTTTGAACACCATCCCCTTTGTTCTTTCACACCATGCACCCCCCTATCTACGTGCCTCTCTCTCTCTCCCTTGACTCTCAGACTGAAGAAGGGTCTCGGCCCGAAACGTCACCCATTCCTTCTCTCCAGAGATGCTGCCTGTCCCACTGAGTTACTCCAGCATTTTGTGTCTATCTTCGGTATAAACTAGCATCTGCAGTTCCTTCATACACACTCCAGTTATTCTCCCCACTGGTGTGGAGTTTCCTGGGCCAGGCACCTGGTAAACAGGGGTCCGATCTGCCCATGTTGGAGAAAGCAATAGATCCCTCGACTGATATCAGTGAACACACATAAAAAAATAGAAAATAGGTGCAGGAGTAGGCCATTCAATATGATCATGACTGATCATCCAACTCAGTATCCTGTACCTGCCTTCTCTCTATACCCCCTGATCCCTTTAGCGTCAAGGGCCACATCTAACTCCCTCTTAAATATAGCCAATGAACTGGCCTCAACTACCTTCTGTGGCAGAAAATTCCACAGATTCACCACTCTCTGTGCACAAAATGTTTTTCTCATCTCGGTCCTAAAAGATTTCCCCCTTATCCTTAAACTGTGACCCCTTGTTCTGGATTTCCCCAACATCGGTAACAATCTTCCTGCATCTAGCCTGTCCAACCCCTTAAGAATTTTGTACGTTTCTATAAGATTCCCCCCTCAATCTTCTAAATTCTAGTGCGTACAAGCCAAATCTATCCAATCTTTCTTCATATGAAAGTCCTGCCATCCCAGGAATCAGTCTGGTGAACCTTCTCTGTACTCCCTCTAGGGCAAGAATGTCTTTGCTCAGATTTGGAGACCAAAACTGTACGCAATACTCCAGGTGTTAAAGAAGGAACTGCAGATGCTGGAGAATCGAAGGTTACACAAAAAGCTGGAGAAACTCAGCGGGTGCAGCAGCATCTAAGGAGCGAAGGAGATAGGCGACGTTTCGGGTCGAGACCCTTCTTCAGACTGGTCAGGGATCAGGGAAACGAGAGATATAGACAGTGATGTGGAGAGATAAAGAACAATGAATGAAAGATATGCAAAAAAGTATTGATGATAAAGGAAACAGGCCATTGTAAGCTGTTTGTAGTGTGAAAATGGGAAGCTAGTGCGACTTGGGTGGGGGGGGGGGGGGGGGAGATAGAGAAGGAATGCCAGGGCCTGAGGGCTGAGGGAGAGGTGGGGAGGGGGAGGAGGCAGCCTGGGTAAGCAGAATCGAGAAAATTCAATGTTTAAGCCCAGAGGATGCAGACTCCCCAAGCGGAATACGAGGTGCTGTTCCTCCAACTTGCGGTGTTGCTCACTCTGGCCGTGGAGGAGGCCCAGGACCGAGAGGTCGGATACGGAATGGGAGGGGGAGTTGAAGTGCTGAGCCACCGGGAGGTCGGGTTGGTTATTGCGGACCGAGCGGAGGTGTACATTGTGGCCCGTCGCACCCGGTCCATCCTCGACCCCCAGATGAACTGGAAGACGGCCCGGGTGATCCCTGTGGCGTAGGAAGGAGGGACAGGCCACACCTGTGCCAAGTACAGCAGGCCCGAGAGCACCTCACACCTGATGACCAAATTCTTTCCCGTTATGGAGAGGGAGCGTTGCCTCCACAGCTCCAGCTTCTTCCCCACCCTGGCTATCCGCTCCAGCCAGTTCTTGTTACACGCCTCAGCCCCCCCGAACCAGATCCCCAGCACCTTCAAGAAGTCAGGCTTGATGGTGAAGGGGACGGAAGATCTGTCGGGCCAGTTGCCAAAGAGCATGGCCTCGCTCTTCCTGCGGTTCACCCTGGCTCCCGTGGCCGACTCAAACTGGTCGCAGATACTAATCAATCTGCGGACCGACCCTGGATCCGAGCAGAAGACAGCGACATCGTCCATGTACAGGGAGGTCTTTACTTGAATGCCCCCACTGCCGGGCAGTGTCACTCCTCTAATGCTCGCATCCTTCCTGATGGATTCGGCAAAAGGTTCAATACAGCAGACAAACAAGAGAGGAGAGAGAGGGCAACCCTGCCTGACTCCAGACCTTACAGGGAAACTGTCTGATTCCCACCCATTTATGTGGACTGCACTACGGATGTCGGTGTAGAGCAGATTGATCCAATTCCTGATTCCCTCCCCAAAACCCATTTTGGAGAGCACGTCCCTCATGTACGTGTGCGAAATCCTGTCAAAGGCCTTCTCCTGGTCCAAGCTGACTAGGCAGGCATCCACCCGTCTGTCCTGCACGTAGGCGATGGTATCTCTCAGCAGCACTAGGCTGTCTGAGATTTTCCTGCCAGGTACAGCACAAGTTTGGTCCGGGTGGATCACCTGTCCCAGAGCAGACTTGACCCGGTTGGCGATGGCCTTAGACAGGATCTTGTAGTCTACATTCAAGAGCGTTATGGGTCTCCAATTCCTTATGTCCTTCATCTCCCCCTTCTGCTTGTAGATTAGGGTGATGTTGCCCTTCCTCATGGAGTCTGACATGCTACCAGCTAGAAGCATGTTGTTGTACACTTCTAGCAGGTCCGGGCCCATCCAGTCCCACAGAGCCGAATACAACTCGGCCGGTAAGCCATCGCTTCCGGGAGTTTTACCCGAGTCAAAGGAACGGATGGAGCCAGTCAGCTCCTCTAGGGTCAGTGGTTGGTCCAGACTCTCCCGCTTGCTGTCCTCCAAGACCTCCGTGATCGAGGACAGGAAGTTCTGGGAGGAGGTGCTGTCTATGGCCTTTTGGTCATACAAATCTGTGTAAAAGGATTTGCAGATCCTCAGCATGTCTGTGTGTGAGGATGCTACCGAGCCGTCCTCCTCCCTAAGGCTGTTCATCACAGAGCTCCCCCTGTGAACCTTATGGAAGAAGAAACGTGAGCACGTCTCATCCTGCTCCACATGGCGGACCCTGGATCGGAAGATGATCTTGGAGGATTCAGAGGTAAAGAGCCGAGCTTGCCGGTCCTTCACGTCTCTAAGTTCCTCCTTCACATCCACCCCTCTCGACTGCAGAAGGAGCAGTTGTTGCAAATCTGTCTGGAGTTGGCACAATTCCCTCTGACTCTGTCTTGCTCTCTGAACCCCTTTACTTATGAAGAACCTCTTAATGTTCTCCTTGGTTGCTTCCCACCAGAGTGTGGGGGAGTCAAAGAGGGGCTTCACCGTTCTCCAACATGCGTAGTCCCTCTTTAGCTCCTCGATGTTCTCTGGGGTCAACAGCTTCATGTTTAGCTTCCACGTCCCTCTGCCTGCCTTCCGGCCCTCCTGTAGGTGACAGGAAGCCTGAAGGAGGCAGTGGTCGGAGAAGAACACCGGCGTGAGGTCAGTGTGTCTCACCGTGACGGCCTTCGTCGTGAAGACAAAGTCTATCCGAGATCGGGCTAAACCGTCCGATCTCGACCAGGTGAACCGTGGCTGGGACCCGCCTGCAGGGTCGCTGAAGGCATCGCGCAGCTTTGCATCTTTTACCATATCCCTCAGGAACTTGGACGTGCTGTCCAGTCTGCTGTCGGCACTGCCGGATCGTCCAGCCGCATCAATGATGCAGTTGAAGTCACCGGCCAGAACGAGCTGCCGGGACGTGGCCAATGTACAAGTCGGCAGACAACGGGGGTAAAAGCGTGCCCAACGTCGCCCTCATCCTGATGGCCACTTTCGTGTGTGGCTGCATCAGGCGGAGTGTAGAGCCAAGGCACGTGGGCACCAAGTGTCACTACCTGCTGAGGTTCTACCTGTCCCCGGTGTTGCGAAGGATGGGCCTGGCGCAGATGCCACGCAATGTGCCAGTCAGCTGGTCACTGCCGCCCCATCTGTCGTCTGTGGAAAGGTTCTTCCGGACCAACACCTTTGACCACATGTCCATTGGGCAGTGGTCAGCACAGAATGTCCTGCAGGTACTGCAGGGAAAGGACTCGATGGACCCGGTGGCGTGGTTCCCTGAGCAGACTGCCCAGCTTGTCTGGCAAAATGCCTCATCGCCAGAACTCACCAACAAGCACCAAGACCTGGCTTGGCTGGCGGTGAGGGGAGCCCTCCCAGTCAGATCCTTCCTGCACCATCGGAACCTCACTACCAGCGCACGCTGCCCTCGGGACGGCTGCTATGGAGTGGAGACGGTCGCCCACCTCTTTGCAGAGTGTGGATTTGCCCAAAGAGTCTGGAGAAAAATGCAAGGGTCCCTGGTACGCTTTATTCCAAACAGCTCTGTCACAGAGGACTCTGTGATTTACGGACTGTTCCCAGGGACACATTCAGAGACTGACATCAAGTGCTGCTGGAAGGTTATCAACTCGGTGAAAGACGCTCTCTGGTCTGCCCGAGCTTTGTTCACCACCCAGCAGAGCGAGATGTCCGTCGGGGAATGTTGCCGACTGGCCCACTGCAGACTGCAGGAGTACGTACTAAGGGACGCACTGAAGCTCGGTGCAGCCAACGCCAAGGCTCGGTGGGGGAGGGCCACAGTCTAAGGTCCTTCCGCTGCTGGACATGGGGGCACTGTATGGTGGAGACGCCCCTCAAAATAAGGGAAGGTATCCCATGCCGGGGGGCCACATGAGTGGCACGGGTGGGGGATTAATTAGTAAAATTTGAAAAATGTATATAGACTGCATGGAAGAATTTGTATAGCCTCCGAAAATGTCGGATGGATTTTTCGCACGGTTGATGTATTGTAAATATTTATTACTTGAATAAAGTCTATTTTGAAATAAAAGGACCGAGCGGAGGTGTCCGGCGAAACGATCGCCCAGCCTCCGCTTGGTCTCACCGATGTAGATCAGCTGGCATCCGTTGCTCCAGATGCCAGCTGATCTACATCGGTGAGACCAAGTGTAGAATAATAGCCTTCCATTGATCAGCTAGCCTGCAACGGGTTCAGAATTTCTCGTACCGGGTAACGCAAGTTTGGGAAGGGAAGAGACAGACCCAACATTGGAAACTCCAAAACTAAGAACTGAAGCCGTGTCATTCACCGCACTCTGAATAACAATAACATGGTGAACTTCCTACTCAAAGGCACATTTATTTATTTTGACAAACAATCATTGTGCTGGATTGGAGAAGACGGGTGGGGGAGGAGGGGAAAGAGGTGGGTGAGTTCCCATTTTATTCAACCCACAACAAGGGAATCGAACTTTGCAGAAGTCTACGCAAGCGTGTAGAGAGCAGGCACAGAGCGGGCCTTCCCGAGGGTTGCTGACAAAGAGGAACTGGGATTCGTGCACCTCTCTCCCCCCCCCCCCCCCCCCCCCTAATGTTGCATTGAACGGGAGCTCAGGAAACCGGTCCAAGGCCAGATCTCAGTCTGAAGAAGGGTCTTGATCAAAACGGTCTCGTCTCGAGATAAAACGTTGCGGGGCCACATTTAGAGTATTGTGTTCAGTTCTGGGCACCAGGTTATGGGAAAGATGCCAAGCTGGGAAGGGTACAGAGAAATGTGCAGGAAGGAACTGCAGATGCTGGTTTAAACGGAAGATAGACACAAAAAGCTGGAGTAACTCAGTGGGACAGGCAGCATCTCTGGAGAGAAGGAATGGGTGACGTTTCGGGTCGAGATTTATGAGGATGTGGCCGGGACTCAAGGGCCTGAGCTCTTGGGAGAGGGTGAGCAGGCTAGGACTGTAATCCTTGGTTCGCAGGAGGATGAGAGGTATAAAATGATGAGGGGAATAGATCGGGTAGACGCACAGAGTCTCTTGCCCACAGCTGGGGAAATCGTATACTTTCAAGAGAGCTAGATATGGCTCTGAAAGATAGCGGAGTCAGGGGATATGGGGAGAAGGCAGGAATGGGGGGTACTGATTGGGGAAGATCTCAGCCTTGATCACATTGAAGGGCGGCGGTGGCTCAAAGGGCAGAATGGCCTACTCCTGCACCTATTGTCTATTAGGACCAGAGGAGGGGTGGAAGATTGCAACCTTCACGTGGTCCGCCCTGTTTCGACTAATGCAATCAACTCGACGTGCACAAACAGAAGATCAAACAGAACAAGTTGTCCTACAACTTTAGGCTGTGCACGCCATACGAAAGAAGATGAAGGGACCAGAGGACATAGGTATAAGCTGAAGCAGAAAAAGATTTCATAGGAATCTGAGTGGTGCCTTTTTCGACACAAAGGGCGGTGGGTGTATGGAACGAGTTGCCAGAGGAGGTCGTTGAGGCTGGGACTATCGCACCGTTTAAGAAATATTTGGACAGGTACATGGATAGGACAGGTTTAGAGGGATATGTACCAACCACAGGCAGGTGGGACTAGTGTAGCTGGGACATGTTGGTTCGGCGTGAGCAAGTTGGGCCAAGGCTTTCCACGCTGTATGACATGACTCCATCCCCCCCCACAGATGCTGTCTAACCTGCAGTGTTCCTCCCTTTAGCTGTTTGAGGCGCTTTGTGGAGTGAACCCGGAGGCATTAACCTTCGGCATACAGAAGGTTAATGCCTTTTGTGGGCGAGTGAGCAAGCTTGAAATGGAAACAGGAAATAGAAGTGTCACACACAGCGCAAAAAAAAAAAGTTCTCTTCACAAAGTTAGCCCGTGCCCACGAATGATCCGACTTGGGCTGAGAAGTGGCAAGTAGAGTCACACAGCGTGGAACAGGCCCTTCGGCCCAACATGCCCCATCTACACTAGTCCCACCTGCCACATCTCTCCAAAACCTTCCTCGCCGTGTACCCGTCCAATTATGAGATGCTGCGTGACCCACTGAGTTGAACTAATGACCCCGTCCCACTTAGGAAACCTGAACGGAAACCTCTGGAGACTTTGCCCCCACCCAAGGTTTACGTGTAGTTCCCGGAGGTTTTTGTCCTCTGGCAACCACCTTCAACTACCATCGCAAGTTGAATAAATAATTACCGATTTTTTAAATGGAAACCACTTTCGACCATTAGGGAGACTGACAAAAACCTCCGGGAACCGCACGGAAACCTGGGGGTTTCACTAGGGGCATAATGCTAGTGTGCGGGGTGATCGCAGTTCGGGACGGACTCAGTGGGCCGAAGGGCCCGTTTCCGCACCATCTCTGCAGTCTAAAGATCGAGCTGCCAGAGGAAGTAGTTGAGGCAGGTGCTATAATGGTATTTAAACGTCATTTGGACAGGTACATGGATAAACAGATAGAAATTAGGTGCAGGAGTATGCCACATAGCCCTTCAAGCCAGCACCGCCATTCAATATGATGATGGCTGATCAGTGCCCCGTTCCTGCTTTTTCCCCCATATCCCTTGATTCCGTTAGCCGTGTGCTTAGGAAAGGTTCAGAACGATATTGGTCGAACGCGGACAGATGGGACTAGCTTAGATGGGGCACTTTGGACTAGTTGTGCCGCAGGGGCCTGCTTCTGTGCAACTCGATAACATCATCAGTTTATCTTCTCGCCAGCTTCAGCGTGGAATTTCCCCAGGAACATTCACTGCATTCCCCACATTCCAGATACCAGGGGTGTGGTACCAAATACAAACTGCACTGGTTTGTCAGCTGCTCATGCAGGAGTTGCCCTCCCAACAACTACAACAACATGTCAGAGCAACTAGGGATACGGAAGGATATCTTCCTTTTGGTTGTTCAAGGCTGGAGGAACCCTGCACGGCACAGTGGCACAGCGGTAGAGTTGCTGCCTAACAGCGCCAGAGACCAGGTATCAATCCTGATCACAGGCGCTCTCTGCTCTGAGTTTGTCCGGTCCAGCCAAGGCACGTGGGCACCAAGTGTCACTACCTCCTGAGGTCCCCGGTGTTGCGAAGGATGGGCCTGGCAGAGATGCCACACAATGTGCCAGTCAGCTGGACATTGCCACCACATCTGTCATTCATGTAAAGGTTCTCCCGGACCAACTCCATTAACCACAAGTCAATCGGGCAGCGATCAGCACAGAACGTCCTGCAGGCACTGCAGGGAAAGGACTCCATGGATCCGGTGGCGCGGTTCCCAGCTTGCCTAGCAAAATGCTCATCGCCAGAACTCACCAACAAGCACCAAGACCTGGCTCGGCTGGCGGCGAGGGGAGCCCTCCCAGTCAGATCCTTCCGACACTGTCAGAACCTCAATACCAGCGCACGCTGCCCTCGGGACGACTGCTATGGAGAGGAGACGATCACCTGCACCTCCTCCAACCTCATCTACTGCATCCGCTGCTCTTGGTGTCAGCTGCTCTACGTCGGTGAGACAATGCAGAGGCTCGGCGATCGCTTCTTCCAAGACCTTAGTTCAGATCACAATAACCAACCTGATCTCCCGGTGGCTCAGCACTTCAACTCCCCCTCCCATTCCGAATCTGACCTTTCTGTCCTGGGCCTCCTCCATGGCCAGAGTGAGGCCCACCGTAAATTGGAGGAGCAGCACCTCATATTTTGCTTGGGTAGTTTAAACCCCAGCGGTATAAACATTGACCTCCAATTTCAGGTAGTCCTTGCTTTCTCCCCCTTTCCCACAACCCACTGTCTCCGCCTCTTCCTTTCTTCTTCCCACCCCCCCCCCCCCCACCCCCACATCAATCTGAAGAAGGGTCTCAACCCGAAACGTCACCTATTCCTTCGCTCCATAGATGTTCAGCATGTACTCGCTAGAATTTAGAAGATTGAGGGGGGGATCTTATAGAAACTTACAAAATTCTTAAGGGGTTGGACAGGCTAGATGCAGGAAGATTGTTACCGATGTTGGGGAGGTCCAGAACAAGGGGTCACAGTTTAAGAATAAGTGGGAAGTCTTTTAGGACCGAGATGAGAAAAACATTTTTCACACAGAGTGGTGAATCTGTGGAATTCTCTGCCACATAAGGTAGTTGAGACCACTTCATTGGCTATATTTAAGAGGGAGTTAGATGTGGCCCTTGTGGCTAAAGGGATCGGGGGTATGGAGAGAGGGCAGGTACAGGATACCGAGTTGGATGATCAGTCATGATCATATTGAATGGTCTACTCCTGCACCTATTTTCTATGTTTCTATGTGTGTTCACTGATATCTGTCGAGGGATCTATTGCTTTCTCCAACATGGACAGATCGGACCTCGGTTTACCAGGTGCCTGGCCCAGGAAACTCCACACCAGTGGGGAGAATAACTGGAGTGTGTATGAAGGAACTGCAGATGCTAGTTTACACCAAAGATAGACACATAAGGTAGTTAAGGCCACTTAATTGGCTATATTTAAGAGGGGGTTAGATGTGGCCCTTGTGGCTAAAGGGATCAGGGGGTATGGGGAGAAGGCAGGTACGGGATACTGAGTTGGATGATCAGCCATGATCATATTGAATGGCGGTGCAGGCTCGAAGGCCCGAATGGCCTACTCCTGCACCTATTTTCTATGTTTCTATGCTGCCTCACCCGCTGAGTTTCTCCAGCATTTATCATCTACCTTCAAAGATCAGGGAGGTTTTTTGTTTTTTTTAAAACAACTAAAATTTATCTCCCAACCAGCACCTACTGTCTTCAGGGTGCTGCAGGTAGCAGCACGTGGAGAATGCAAAATGCGTAATATAAATGCAGGTTTGCTTGCCTTCATCAATCAATGCATGCCACACACGCAAACATTCTTGTCATGTAGCAGGTGAAAGCAGCAGCTGCTTTTTAAGAGTCTGTTATCCAAGGGTAAAAATAAATTGCATGCTAATTAAATTTATCTTTTCCCCCTTCTTCGATTACTGTTTTGATTGATCAGGGATAACATTTTCAATGTGGAACCTGATTAAGGGTCCCGACCCGAAACGTCACCCACCCTTTTTCTCCAGAGATGCTGCCTGACCCGCAGAGTTACTCCAGCACTTTGTGTCCACAACATTTTCAATGCATTCACTCCGGGAACCTTTGATGAAGCTCTCCCCCCTCCTTTCCCAGTCAGACGTTTCGTGTCGAGACGCTTCTTCAGACGTCCTGACCCGAAACGTCACCCACTCCTACTCACCAAAGATGCTGCCTGTCCCGCTGAGTTACTCCAGCATTTTGTGTCTCTCTTCTAAATAAAAACTTGGCTGGTCAGACAACAAACTCTTCAGTCTGGAAGGGGAAGTCTGCGCTCTTGCAGGGAAAACGTGCAAACTCAAAACAGGCAGCACCTGAGATCGGGATCGAACCACGGTCTCTGGAGCCAGGCACGGAAATTGCAATCAAAACATGCGGGGGAATCAATTTCTTGGCGGCCGCGCGCGTGCATGCACACACACGCGAGGCTTCGGCCCTGGGCCCTGTGGACGGTAACATTGGGAGTCTGAAGAAGGGTTTCGGCCCGAAACGTTGCCTATTTCCTTCGCTCCATAGATGTTGCCTCACTCGCTGAGTTTCTCCAGCATTTTTGTCTAACATTGGGAGCCGACCTTGGTCGCAACAGCAGCTTCGTCCGCCCCGAATCGGCCCGTTCACGGAGTCTTTCATTAGCTGGCGGGGGCTTCAACATCGGGAGCCTCGATGCAGCGGTTTAATTTTAAGCCATGCCAGCCACTGAAATCATCTTCAGCCCTTAGAAACTGTCTGATAAAGTCCGGATTACAAAACATGGGGGGTGGGGGGAATTTGTTAAAATGTGCAGTTTTGGTCCCCTAATTTGAGGAAGGACATTCTTGCTATTGAGGGAGCCCAGCGTAGGTTTCCTAGGTCAATTCCCGGGATGGCGGGACTGTCAATGGCTGAGAGAATGGAACAGCTGGGTTTGTGCACTCTGGAGTTTAGAAGGATGAGAGGGGATCGCATTGAAACATATAGGATTGTTAAGGGCTTGGACACGCTAGAGGCAGGAAACATGTTCCTGATATTGGGGGAGTGCAGAACCAGGGGCCACAGTTTAAGAATAAGGAGTAAGCAAATGAAGTAAGCAGTGAAGAAAGCAAATGGTATGTTAGCATTCATAGCGAAAGGATTTGAGTATAGGAGCAGGGAGGTTCTACTGCAGTTGTACAGGGTTTTGGTGAGGCCACACCTGGAGTACTGCGTACAGTTTTGGTCTCCAAATCTGAGGAAAGACATCCTTGCCATAGAGGGGGTACAGAGAAGATTCACCAGACTGATTCCTGGGATGTCAGGACTTTCATATGAGGAAAGATTGGATAGACTCGGTTTGTACTCGATGGAATTTAGAAGATTGAGGGGGGATCTTATAGAAACCTACAAAATTCTTAAGGGGTTGGACAAGCTAGATGCTGGAAGATTGTTCCCGATGTTGGGGAGGTCCAGGACAAGGGGTCACAGTCTAAGGATAAGGGGGAATTCCTTTAGGACCGAAATGAGGAAAACATTCTTTACACAGAGAGTGGTGAGTCTCTGGAATTCTCTGCCACAGAAGGTAGTTGAGGCCAGTTCATTGGCTATATTTAAGAGGGCGTTAGATGTGGCACTTGTGGCTAAAGGGATCAGGGGGTATGGAGAGAAGGCAGGTACGGGATACTGAGTTGGATGATCAGCCATGATCACATTGAATGGCGGTGCAGGCTCGAAGGGCCGAATGGCCTACTCCTGCACCTATTTTCTATGTTTCTATGTTTCTATTTAGAACGGAAATTAGGAATCACTTTTTCTCACAGAGAGTGGTGAGTCTGTGGAATTCTCTGCCTCAGAGGGCAGTGGAGGCAGGTTCTCTGGATGCTTTCAAGAGTGAGCTAGATAGGACTTAAAAATAGCGGAGTCAGGGGATATGGGGAGAAGGCAGGAACGGGGTATTGATAGGGAATGATCAGCCACGATCACATTGAATGGCGATGCTGGCTCGAAGGGCCGAATGGCCTACTCCTGCACCTTTTGTCTATTGTCCCCCACCTCTCAAAGCATGAGGGGGGGGGGGGGGGGGGAGGACATGACCCTCCCTGTCCCGCCCCCAGGATTTCTGCCCCCTGTCTGGAGCCATGAGACAGCAGCTCTACCTGCTGCACCACTGAATCACCTGGTTCGACCATGTTCTACCCTTGGCTCTCAGAGCTATAACAATTAAACTCTCTTGACTCTTGCCCGACATTTCTGACACAAGCTCTTTGAATTCCTTCTCTTTATTTAATTACCTTAAATTTCCGTGATGGGATATGAACTAGTTTCTCTGAGCCGATAATCCCAAGTTTATCGGATTGTTAATTAATTAAATAATTTATCCAGTGCCCCTCCACCCCCCCCCCACTCCCAAATGTTACAAAACTGAAAATCAAAACGATACTTGGATGAAAAGAGATTTTTTTTTTAAATGTAATCATTTGTAGATAGTGTGATGGAGTCCCGACCAGAAACATAACCTATCCATGTTCTCCAGAGATATTGCCTGACCTGACTTGTACGTGATTATAAGTTTAAGAAAGAACTGCAGATGCTGGAAAAATCAAAGGTAGACAAAAATGCTGGAGAAACTCAGCAGGTGAGGCAGCATCTATGGAGCAAAGGAATAGGTGACGTTTCGGGTCGAGACCCTTCTTCAGACGCAATTATAATAAAGCCATTCACAGTGTACAGATAAAGAGAATAAGCGAGTCAGAGTAAGAGATGCTACTGTTGGAGTAGAGGTTTAAAAGAGTGGTGCGATTGTAATCAACGATTGCAGGTCCACTTACTGGTTTGGGAGCCATTTTGGGTGCTTGGTGAAGAAGGGTCCCGACCCAAAACATCGCCTATCCATGTTCCCAAGGGATGCTGCCTAACTGTACAGTTACTCCAGCGTTTTGTGCCTATCTGTTCCAGAACCAGGGGCCACACACAGTTTAAGAATAAGGGGTAAGGCATATAGAATGGAGACGAGGAAACACTTTTTCTCACAGATGGTGGTGAGTCTGTGGAATTCCCTGCCTCAGAGGGTGGTGGAGGCAGCTTCTCTGGATACTTCAAAGAGAGAGCATGATAGGGCTCTTAAAGATAGGGGATATGGGGAGAAGGCAGAAACGGGGTACCGATTGGGGATGATCAGCCATGATCACATTGAATGGCGGTGCTGGCTCGAAGGGCCGAATGACCTACTCCTGCACCTATTGTCTTTTGTACCGTCCTACGTCACATTAGCGAAGAGGCACCGACCTGCAGTTCGCACCAAGCAACTTCCACCCAGGTCTCGGTATCCAGCCCTTTGTAGACGGTCTTGAAGGCTCCCCTTCCGAGCTCGATGTCGAACTTCAGGAAGCGGCCTCCCGGCGAGGTCGCGACCGCCTTCATCTCGGCCTCCTCTTCATTCTCTTTCTCGGTCCTCTCCTTGAGCGAGTCCCTGGCGCCGTCGGCGTTGCCGGGGGCTCTGGGGGGCGCCGCCGGGTCGGTCTTGCCGTCGAACGCCGGCAGCCGCGCCGCCCCCTCCCGCTCCACCAGCTCCAGGCTGCGGCGGACGAAGCGGTGGTTCTCGGCGCTCCTGTCCCGGGGCTGGGACGGGGGAGGGGGCGAGGGGCTGGCCGCCTTCACCGGCGAGGCGCTGGCCGGGGGCTGGCCGGCGCCGGAGGACATGCCGCCCGGTTTGCTGGGGTCCCCCGGGGCCGCAGGCTCTCCTGGGTCCGTGGCCATCGTGGGGAGCGTGGGTGGTGGGGGGAACTTCCTACGCCCCCCACAGCTTCTCCATCACCGGGAGAAACAAAAAAAAACAAAAAACACTCCCTCTCTTCAGATCACCCAATCTTCTAAGCACCTAGGACATGATGGTTCCTTTGGCACTCAGGCAGACAAATAGAAACCGTGCCCTTCACAGTGGAAGCGAAGTACGGCTCCCCTCTTCAATTCTCAATCGGACGATAAGACAGCCACAGGACACCGGATCTTCTGCAAGAACAAAAAAATATACAAAGATTAGGGAGGAAAAGCTAAAGGCAACTAAACCAGTCTCACAAACCTTCGTTCAACGGAGCAGCGCGAGACAGAGCGACAGACTGATTTGTTAAGGAGGCAAGGATTGATTTGTTAAGGAGACACACTCTCTGTGTGAAAAAGTGTTTCCTCGCCATTTAAAACAGATGTGAGGAAACACTTCCTCACCCAGAGAGTTGTGAATGTGGAATTCTCTGCCTCAGAGGGCAGTGGAGGCCGGTTCTCTGGATGCTTTCAAGAGAGAGCTAGATAGGGCTCTTAAAGATAGCGGAGTTAGGGGATATGGGGAGAAGACAGGAACGGGTTACTGATTATGGATGATCAGCCATGATCAGATTGAGAGGCGGTGTTGGCTCAAATGGCCTACTCCTGCACCTGTTGTCTATTGTTGTGGAACTGCAGAAGGGTAAAGAAGGGTCCCGACTCAAAAACGTCACCCATCCATGTTCTCCAGAGGTGATGGCTGACCCGCTAAGTTATTTTAGACATTTGGACGGATTAGAGGGATATAGGCCACTGGTGTAAATGGGGCATCTTGGTCAGCATGCACAATTTAGGCCAAAGGACCAGTTTTCATGCTGTATGGCTCTATTCCTTGCCAGGCTTTGTCCCACCCCCTCCACCGTGCTTTTTTCCAGTTCTCACTTCCCCCTTAAGAATTACGGAAGATACTAGTTTACACAAAAGGCCACAAAGTGCTGGAGTAACTCAGCGGGCCATGCATGGATAGGTCTGAAGGGTTCCTGACCAAAACAGGCCCTTCGGCCCACTGAGTCCGGGCCAACCAGATATCCCCGCATATTAACACGATTGTACACACTAGGGACGATTTACAATTCTACAGGAGCCAATTAACCTACAAACCGGCATGTCTTTGGAGTGTAGAAGGAAACCAGAGCTCCCGGAGAGAACATTCAAACTCTGTACAGACAGTACCCGTAGATAGGATCGAACCCGGGTCTCTGGTGCTGTAAGGCAGCAACTCTACTGCTGCGCCAACGTGCTGTCCCAAGTGTATTATGTGATAGGAGCAGAATTAGGCCATTCGGCCCATCATCTACTCCGTCATTCAATCACAGCTGATCTATCTCTCCCTCCGAACCCCATTCTCCTGCCTTCGCCTCAAAACCCCAACAGTACTAATCACAAATCTATCTGGCCAACTGCCCAACTTTGTCCCATCTGATACCAACTCTAAAAGCCTTGTCTTCATGCTTGGGACTTGGAACTTTGCCAACCTTTGCATCTCAGAGATCTCGAGCACCTCGCTCCCTGCTGCCAGGCAAGGTGAAGAGTCATTCCCAAGGCTCTACAATGATCCCCCTCAAGAACCTTTTCCCATTCCCACCAGCCCTCCCCAGTGCAACAAATGAAAACATTACTTTGCAAGGACATAAAAAAGACAACCACAAGCCAATTGACAAGCCCAGACACATCACAAACCTAATCCAATCCTTAAAACGTAATTACCCAGGGTGTAATTGACATCCCAAAATAGATAATTAGTGAATGACTAACTCCGACGTCTTTAACTATTTAATCAACAGGCTGTTAACATCGTAGAAGAGTTCTACACGCAAGTTTTACAGAGTTTCGAATATCTATACGACAGTAAAAGGAAAAAAATAGCCCATTTCTTCTCGAATCACTCAATTCCCCATCATTTCATTTCATTTCAAATCCTTATTTAATGTTGTTATGAAGCAAATCATTCTTCCAGCCAAGGATCGGAACTGGCGCAGCGGTGGAGTTGCTGCCTCACAAAGCCAGCGATCCAAGTTTGATCTCGACCACGGGTGCGGAATTTATACATTCTCCCTGTAAACGCGGGGGTTTTCACCACGTGCCCCAGTTTCCTCCCACACTCCGAGACGTACAGCACATAAACAGGCCCTTCGGCCCACGATGTCACACCAAATATGATGCCGTCAAACTAAAGGGCCTGTCCCACTTTCACGACCTCTGCCGAGTTTGACCTTGACTCGTACTCGCAGCATGGTCATCACAAGGTCGTAGGAGGTCGTAGCAGGCCATGTAGTCGTAGGTACTCGTGGCATCAAGTAGGTCGGGGTGTTTTTTCTAGCATGATGAAATGTCCACGAGTAAAAAAGGTTGTGAATTAGGTCGTGAAAGTGGGACAGGCCCTTAATAGCCTCTACCTGCAATGTGATCCATATCCATTGGCCTATCTAAGACGCCTCAAACAGCACTATCGTATCTGCCGCCACCACCACCAATGGCAGAAAAGTTCCAGTCACCCAGCATACTCTATCTAAAAATATACTTCCCTGCATATCTCCTTTAAAAAAAATAACATGCGGTTAAAGTGTCAGATTTTATTAAAGGGTATTTTTATACATTTTGGTTTCACCATGTCGAAATTACAGCAGTGTTTATACATAGTACCCCCATTTCAGGGCACCATAATGTTTGGGACACATGGCTTCACAGGCATTTGTAATTGCTCAGGTGTGTTTAATTGCCTCCTTAATGCAGGTATAGGAGAGCTCTCAGCACCTAGTCTTTCCTCCAATCTTTCCATCACCTTTGGAAACTTTTATTGCTGTTTATCAACATGAGGGCCAAAGTTGTGCCAATGAAAGTCAAAGGAGGCGTTATAAGACTGAGAAACAAGAATAACACTGTTAGAGACATCAGCCAAACCTTAAGCTAACCAAAATCAACTGTTTGGAACATCATTAAGAAGAAAGAGATCACTGGGGAGCTTACAAATTGCAAAGGGACTGGCAGTCCAAAGAAGACCTACACAGCTGATGACAGAAGAATTATCTCTAAAATAAAGGAAAAACCCAATCACCTGTCCGTTGAAGACTTCATGATCAGAAATAGAGGCTACACTGAAAGATGCAAACCACTGGTTAGCCACTAAAATAGGATGGCCAGTTTACAGTTTGCCAAGAAGTACTGAAAAGAGCAACCACAGTTCTAGAAAAGGGTCTTGTGGACAGATGAGGTGAAGATTAACATATCAGAGCGATGGCAAGAGCAAAGTATGGAGGTGAGAAGGAACTGCCCAAGATCCAAAGCATACCACCTCATCTGTGAAACACGGTGGTGGGGGTATTATGGCCTGGGCATGTATGGCTGCTGAAGGTACTAGCTCACTCATCTTCATTGGTGATACAAGTGCTGATGGTAGTAGCATAATGAATTCTGAAGTATAGACACATCCTATATGCTCAAGTTCAAACAAATGCCTCAAAACTCATTGGCCGGCGGTTCATTCTACAGCAAGACAATGATCCCAAACATACTGCTAAAGCAACAAAGCAGTTTTTCAAAGCTAAAAAATGGTCAATTCTTGAGTGGCCAAGTCAATCACCCGATCTGAACCCAATTGAGCATGCCTTTTATATGCTGAAGAGAAAACTGAAGGGGACTAGCTCCCAAAAAAAGCATAAGCTAATGATGGCTGCAATACGGGCCTGGCAGAGCATCACCAGAGAAGACACCCAGCAACTGGTGATGTCCATGAATCGCAGACTTTAAGCAGTCATTGCATGCAAAGGATATGCAACAATATGCTACTTTTATTTACATGACATTGCTGTCTCCCAAACATTATGCTGCCCTGAAATGGGGGGCGAGGGGGGGGGGGGGGGGGCTATGTATAAACACTGCTGCAATTTCTACATGGGGAGACAAAAATGTATTAAAATGGTCTTTATTAAAATCTGACAATGTGCACTTTACCTGCATGTGATTTTTTTCTATTACAAATCTCAAACTGTGGAGTACAGAGGCAAATAAATAAATGATGGGTCTTTGTCCCAAACATTATGGAGGGCACTGTACATCATTGGAGACTCTCAGATTATCTTTCATCAGACTTTACTGGACTTTATCTTGCACTAAACGTTATTCTCTTTATCATGCATCTGTACACTGTGGACGGCACAATTGTAATCGTGTATTGTCCTTCCACTGATTGGTTAGCACGAAACAAAAGCTTTTCACTGCACCCTCAGTGCACGTGACAATAAACTCAACTAACATTTCCACCCAGGGGGAAAAAGGTTCTGACTGTCCACCATCGATGCTGGAAAACTCAGCGGGTGAGGCAGCATCTATAGAGCGAAGGAAATAGGCGACGTTTCGGGTCGAGACCTTTCTGTTGCATGCTATCTAGTCAGCGGAAAGACAATCAGAAGACAATCTCAGTCTGAAGAAGGGTTTCGACCCGAAACGTCGCATATTTCCTTCGCTTCATAGATGCGGCCTCACCCACTGAGTTTCTCCAACATTTTTCTCTACCTTGGATTTTCCAGCATCTGCAGTTCCTTCTTAAACATTTCGTCTACCCTTCATGACTGTTTTATAAACGTTTATCAGGTCCCCCTTCAATCTTCAATGCAAATTTGTCCAACCACTCCTCACAGCTAATGCCTTCTAATCCAGGCAGCATTATTCCTTCTCTCCGTAGATGCTGCCTCACCCGCCGAGTTACTCCAGCATTTTGTGTCTACCTTTGATTTTACCAGCATCGGCAGTTCTTTCTTGAGCATTATGATAAACCTGCACCCTCTCCAGAGCCTCCACATCCTTCCTGTGGTGGTTGGGCGATCTGAACTGCACTCAATACTCCAAAATGCAACCTGTCCAAAGCCCTACAAAAGCTGCAATGTGACTTCCTGACTCTTGCAATCAATGACCCAACCGAGAAAGGCAAGTTCAACTGGAAGCAATGCAAATAGTGCCAGGGAGTGGGGTTAACAAGAACCAGACAGTTATTGCTTTAAACACACAGCTCCAAAACCACCTTCCCTCAATTAGTGTTAGGTCAGGCATCATCAGCAGCTGCTCCTTGTAAGCACCTTGCAGCTTCTTCATACAAGACCCAAAATATCCACCAGATATTTGCATTTAACCTCGCGGTTACTGCAATAACTAGTCATTCCAGTCCAGGAGGGAATCTGGCTACTTTAAGAAACAATTCGGCTGCCCGTCCCTCTCTGCATTACCCTTGAAGGCATTTGAGAAGCATTAAAAAGCGATTTAGCACATTACCACTTTGTAATGGGGTGGCGCAGTTGGAGAGTTGCTGCTCTACTGCACCAGAGACCCGGGTTTGAGACTGACATCGAGTGTTTTCATAGAAACATAGAAAATAGGTGCAGGAGTAGGCCATTCGGCCCTTCGAGCCTGCACCGCCATTCAATATGATCATGGCTTATCATCCAACTCAGTATCCCGTACCTGCCTTCTACCAACATCAGGAACAATCTTCCCGCATCAGGGTCTTGGTGAGGCCACACCTGGAGTATTGCGTACAGTTTTGGTCTTCTCATCTGAGGAAAGACATTCTTGCCATAGAGGGAGTACAGAGAAGGTTCACCAGACTGATTCCTGGGATGGCAGGACTTTCATATGAAGAAAGACTGGATGGACTCGGCTTGTACGTGCTAGAATTTTGAAGATTGAAGGGGGTTCTTATAGAGACTTACAAAATGCTTAAGGGGTTGGACAGGCTAGATGCAGGAAGATTGTTCCCGGTGTTGGGGAAGCCCAGAACAAGGGGTCACAGTTTAAGGATAAGGGGGGGAAGTCTTTTAGGACTGAGATGAGAAAATCATTTTTCACACAGAGGGTGGTGAATCTGTGGAATTCTCTGCCACAGAAGGTAGTTGAGGCCAGTTCATTGGCTATATTTAAGAGTTAGATGTGGCCCTTGTGGCTAGAGGGATCGGGGGGGTATGGAGAGAAGGCAGGTACAGGATACCGAGTTGGATGACCAGCCATGATCATATTGAATGGCGGTGCTGGCTCGAAGGGCCAAATGGCCTACTCCTGCATCTATTTTCTATGTTTCTAAAAGAAGACAGTGCTGAAGTAACTTAACAAGTCAGGTAGCATCGCTGGAGAACATGGATAGGTGATGTTTCAGGTTGTGGAATTCACTGCCACAGACGGCAGTGGAGACCAAGTCATTGGGTATTTTTTAAAGTGAAGATTGATAAGTTCTTGATTACTAAGGACTTGGTACAGGGATAAGAAAGGAGAATGGGGTGAAGAGGGACAAAAATAGATCAGCCATGACCTAATGGCTTAATTCTGTTCCTATGCAGAAACAAGGAACTGCAAATGCTGGTTAATACACAAAAGGACACATAATGCTGGAGTAACTCAGCAGGTTCAGACAGCATCTCTGGAGAATTTGGATAGGTGATGTTTTGGGTCTGATGAAGGGTCTTGACCCGACATGTCACCTATCCATGTTCTCCAGAGATGCTGCCTGACCTGCTCAGTTACTCAAGCATTTTGCATCTCATTTTGTAAACCAGCATCTGCAGTTCCTTGTTTCCACATTGGGCCAAAGTGCCTGTTTCTGTGCTGCAATTAATTACTTGCGTTGAAATAATTAAGTCTGAAGAAGGGTCTCGACCTGAAACGTCACCTATTCCATCGCTCCACAGATGTTGCCTCACCCGCTGAGGTTCTCCAGCATTTCTTTGTCTACTTATGTTGAATTAACTGGTCAGTTACACAATATCTGTGCAATGTGTAAAAAACAATGAATTTTTACACCAAAACCCTGTTTGGTTCCGCTGTTAACAGGAAGGCCAAAGTGAGAGGTTTCAGGTTCGAGTGTTTTAAAAATAGTTTTGTTTAGTTTAGAGATGCAGCGTGAAAACAGGTCCTTTGGCCCACTGAGTCCACAGCGACCAATAAGCACCATGTTTTTACAGTTTCACATCCTACACACCAAGGACAATTCATGTAAGCCAATTAATCTACAAAGCCGCACATCTTTGGAGTGCGGGAGGAAACCGGAGCACCTGGAGAAAACCCATGCAGGCATGGCCTCCCAACTTCAATGCTCAATACTCTGACTGATGTGCCGAAAGCCTTCTTGATCACCCTATCTACCTGCGACGCCATGCAACCCTCTGGAGTTGCTTGCTCGCAAGCAAGCAGCTTGTGGCTGTTGCGCAGCTCAAAAGCCCATCGCTTCACTGTCATCACAATATTGGGGAGATTCCAAAATGCCTTGTACAACAGAGGTTTAGTGCTTCCATCTCTCTCTCTCTCTCTCTCCCTCTCTCTCTCCCTCTCTACGTTCATGAGCAGCACACTAATTCAACAAAAGGCATTCATTTAGACGAGAGGGGGAAATGAATTCCCTGTCACAAGTACTGCCAAGTAAAGTGGAAGGAAGCAATAGCAATGGTCTTAAATCAAACAAAAATAAACCATCAGAAAACAATGCAGAATGGATTACACAAGGCCAGGAGTACCAACTGTCTAAACTATATGGGAGGCACAAGGAAATGCAGATGTTGCTTTACAAAAAAAAACAAAGAGCTGGAGTAACTCCGCAGGTCAAGTCTGGGCCCCTCCACTGCCCATTCCAGCTTACTCCTCCCCCCCCAGGACACAATCAGCCTGAAGGTGGATTCAGACGTGAAACGTCATCTATCCATGTTCTGCAGTGATGCTGCCCGACCTACTGAGTTACTTGAGCAATAAAAACACAGAGTGCTGGAGTAACTCAGCACCTTCGGGGAACATGGATAAGTGATGTTTCATGTCAGGACCCTTCGTCACTTCACTACCCCAGCACTTCTTGTTCTATTATCCAAACTAAATCTTGAATCAGCAAAGGCCTTCAGCTAAACGATACCAAGCACCGAGACTCACTCATTCATTCATCATTTTGCCGGTACCAACTCCAACTTGACAGCTGCTATTTTTTTTTTTTAAAGACAACCACCACCACAGGGCAAATGCACGCATACACGCAAAAAAAAAACAGAAATCGAGAGACAGCTTCAATTTGACATATACTTACAGCCTTACAAGCCAACCTTGGCCATTCTATTAACCCAGCCATTGCTCTTGAGAACAGAGAAGGTTTAAAAGCAGAGGTGGCAGAAGCACAAAAACGAAACCAGTGTACTTAGAACAGCTCCTCTCCCTGCAGTTCGTGACATTGGTGCAACAAATCAGAATCCACGTCCTCCTCTTTTGCAAATGCTCTTCCTCAAGCAAGGCTACACTTCACTTAAAGCAGACATTGCAAAAATATATATATTTAAAGGAGAATAACGACACTGTTGAGAAACACTTTTCAACTGCATTGCAAAATATCAAACATTAGAAATTTGGAAACATACAGGGGTCAGGGCAAAAAAACAGCAAGATTGGAAGAACTTTGAGAAAAGGTAAGACTACATTAAACTTTTAAATTGAGACTGAAGAACTAAAAAACATGACTGCAAACACAGAAGATGACATTTGTAGACATTATATGCAACAGATTTTTTAAAAATGTTTAATTTACAAGAGAAAATATTAAATATACAGCCTTGTGACATACAAGATGATCACAAACTATAGTCACTGCAGAGCTAATGCACAATGTCAGAACCTAATTCCAACAGGAACATTAAAAGGGGTAAAAGACTGGAGAATAGATATATTTTTGTTGTTTTACTTACTAAAGAAGAGGGTATGCTCAACCAGCTTTGGACTAGCAAGGAGGAGGCTTCCTTGCCTGTGTCCATGGTATTAAAAAAAACTGTAGACTGCAGGTTGAAGATCACCTAATTAAAAGTTTGTAAACACTCCTCCCTCCCTGGATTAAGCCCCTCTGAGCTATTAAACCATGGAAAACCCCCTCTTCACATCAGGATTTCAACAGGTTACTTTATTTTAAACCCTCCCTACCTAAAGACATTCACATCAAAGAAATGAAGAGGAAAAAAGATTTCTGTCCCCAAATTTAGACACTCCCAATTCTTCTTACCCCACTTGCCCAAGGGAATTCACCGGGTTATTTTCCTTTAAACCCTCTCTACCGAAAGACATTCAAAGAAGGAAAAGAAAAATGATAAATGAAGATTTAAGAGATTTTTATCCCCAAAATGTAGACACTCCCAATTTTTCTTACCCCACTTGCTCGAGGGGATTCACCAGGTTATTTTCCTTTAAACCCTCTCTACCGAAAGACATTCAAAGAAGGAAAAGAAAAATGACAAATGAAGATTTAAAAGAGATTTTTATCCCCAAAATTTAGACACTCCCAATTCTTCTTACCCCACTTGCTCGAGGGGATTCACCAGGTTGTTTTCTTTTTATCCCTCTCTACCTAAAGACATTCACATCAAAGAGGGAAAAGAAAAATGACAAATGAAGATTTAAAAGAGATTTTTATCTCCAAAATGTAGACACTCCCAATTCTTCTTACCCCACTTGCCCAAGGGAATTCACCGGGTTATTTTCCTTTAAACCCTCTCTACCGAAAGACATTCAAAGAAGGAAAAGAAAAATGTTAAATGAAGATTTAAAAGATTTTTATCCCCAAAATGTAGACACTCCCCAATTCTTCTTACCCCACTTGCCTGAGGTTACCACCAAGTGATTTATTTGAAACACCCTCTGCTTAAGGACATTTACACCAAAGAAAAGAAAAAAAAGATAAGTTAAGGTATTAAAAAAATGATTTCCCCCACAAATTTAGACCCTCCCACCACTTCTCCCCCACTTGCCTGAGGAATCTCACCAAGTTATTTTCTTGTTATCCCTCTCTACCTAAAGACATTTCCACCAAAGAAAAGAAAAGAAAAAAGATGAATTAAGGTATAAAAAAGATGATTTTACCCACAAATTTAGACCCTCCCACCTCCTCTTACCCCCTTTTTCTCTGAGGATCTCAGCAGCTCGTGCTTTAAAATGCTCAAATACATTGAGAGTGGAGAAAATAAAGGTAGATTAAAAGGTAAAAAATAATTTTTATCCCCAATTTTCTTCCAAACAAGAGAAAATTTAAAAAAAAATTTTTTTTTTTGGGGGGGTTTGGTGGGGGGGGGAGCAGTTTTATAGATTATGTATTAATTGTCTCATAAAACAAGCTGCCCATTCTGTCCACTTCCGTCCCTTTTGGTTTGTTATTTGTAATAAATATAATTTTTAAATCGGTTGCGAAGCCTCCTCCTCCTGCGCGCTCGAGCTCGCGGCTGCGCGCGCACCGCCCGCCCGCCAGCCAGCCCGCGCCGGAAGTTGGCCGCAAAGCCCGTCGGGAGTTGTAGTCCTTGCACCCCCACACATCCGGTTAGTTACAAACTTTTTATTTTAAAACCACCCCCCTTCATCTTTCTTCTTCAACAAACCAAATTTCCTTTCAAATTGGGATTTTTAAATAATGAGTTGGGATTAGATAACTTATTTTAAGGAAAAGACACAGCCACGTGGTCAAATCCATGGTCACGTGGGATGGTTACAATCTGGGCTCAAATTTAACACCATTTATCATTTATATTATTGGGAGCAAGATTTGAAAGTTAATGCAGTGTCTGGATTTTTAAAAAAAACCTGAAAGGAATCAATTCAGTGGAGGACTACATCTCCCAGGGTGCTCTGGTATCTCCCCATGTCCCAAACATAGAGACATAGAATTGTTATAGAAGGAACTGCAGATGCTGGAGAATCGAGGGTTACACAAAAGGCTGGAGAAACTCAGCCGGTGCAGCAGTATCTAAGGAGCGAAGGAGATAAGCGAAGTTTCCAGTTGAGACTGAAGAAGGGTCTCCACCCGAAACGTCACCTATCTCCTTCGCTCCTTAGATGCTGCTGCACCCGCTGAGTTTCTCCAGCTTTTTGTGTAACCCTCTCCACCCGAAACGTCGCCCATCTCCTTCGCTCCTTAGATGCTGCTGCACCCGCTGAGTTTCTCCAGCCTTTTGTGTACCATAGAAACATAGAAAATAGGTGCAGGAGTAGGCCATTCGGCCCTTCGAGCCTGCACCGCCATCCAATGTGATCCATGGGATCAATAAGATAATGGGAGACCCCTTCCACCCCTGCAACGGACTGTTCCAGCTGCTACGGTCAGGCAAACGCCTCCGTTGCCATGCTGTGAGAACGGAGAGGATGAGAAGGAGGTTCTTCCCAGAGGCCATTCGGCCTGTAAACTCCTATCTCACCAGGGACTAACTCTACTACAATTACTGTACCACAATACCGCCCACAATATTTTATTATGGAAAAGAACATGTGATTCTGTTTGTAGTATGTTGGTTGGTTGTTTGTTTTTTGCACAAAGTCTGCAGGCACTGCCACTTTTCATTTCACTGCACATCCCGTATGTGTATGTGACGAATAAACTTGACTTGACTTGACTTGACATGGCTGATCATCCAACTCAGTATCCTGTACCTGCCTTCTCTCCATATCCCCTGATCCCTTTAGCCACAAGGGCCACATCTAACCCCCTCTTAAATATACCCAATGAACTGGCCTCAACTACCTTCTGTGGCAGAGAATTCCAAATATGTAGCCAACCCTGTGTGAATTGCCCCAAGTGTGTAGAGAGTTGATGCCAAAAGTGGGTTATATATATATATATATATATATATATATATATATATATATATATATATATATATATATATATATATATATATATATATATATAAGGGGGGTACACAAAATGCTGGAGAAACTCAGCGGGTGCAGCAGCATCTATGGAGCGAAGGAGATAGGCAACGTTTCGGGCCGAAACCCTTCTTCAGACATATATTCAATTCAGGGTACACAAAAGGCTGGAGTAACTCAGCGGGTGCAGCAGCATCTAAGGAGCGAAGGAGATAGGCAACGTTTCGGGCCGAAACCCTTCTTCAGACTGATGGGAGGTGGGGGGGGGGGGGGGGGCGGGGAGAAGAAAGGAAAAAGGAGGAGGAGCCCAAGGGCTGGGGGAGAGGTGGAAGGGGAGGAGACAGCAAGGGTTAACAGAATTGAGAAAATTCAGTGTTCAAGCCCAGAGGATGCAGACTCCTCAAGCGGAATATGAAGTGCTGCTCCTCCAAATTGCGGTGTTGCTCACTCTGGCCGTGGAGGAGGCCCAGGACAGAGAGGTCGGATACGGAAAGAGAGGGGGAGTTGAAGTGCTGAGCCGCCGGGAAGTTGGGTTGGTTATTGCGGACCGAGCGGAGATGTTCGGCGAAACGATCGCCAAGCCTCCGCTTGGTCTCACCGATATAGATCAACTGGCATCTAGAGCAGCGGATGCAGTAGATGAGGTTGGAGGAGGTGCAGGTGAACCTCTGTCGGACCTGGAATATTCAATTTAATTCAATTCAATCTTTAATTGTCATTGTGCAGTGTACAGTACAGAGACAACAAAATGCAGTTAGCATCTCACCCAGAAGAGCGAACTTAGAATAATGAACGGTAAAAAATATATATAGGGGTTTGCATGTAAGGTCACTGGGTCATAGGGCTTGATGCACGGAGCCGCTCAATCCATCTGGAGGACATCCGTCACTTCCGGTACATGTTATTAATGCAAGAAACGCGTACTTTCCGACCTGTTAAAAACCGTCAAAATGTTGGATTTTTGCGCTGTAAAAAATTGTGGCAGGCGGGGTAAGTGTGAGAGACATGTACCCAACTTTAGAATTCCAAACGTGAAGCGAAATGAATCATAGAATCATAGAAAATAGATGCAGGAGTAGGCCATTCGGCCCTTCGAGCCTGCATCGCCATTCAATATGATCATGGCTGATCATCCAACTCAGTATCCTGTACCTGCCTTCTCTCCATACCCCCTGATACCTTTAGCCACAAGGGCCACATCTAGCTCCCTCTTAAATATAGCCAATGAACTGGCCTCAACTACCTTGTGTGGCAGAGAATTCCACACTCGCCATTCTCTGTGTGAAGGTACTATATACCGTCATTTCTCCTCACTTTTGGAATTCTGAAGTAGGCTAAATGTATCTCACGCTTATCCCGATTTCCATAATTACTTACAGAGCAAAAATTGACCATTTCTGCGGGTTTTAACGCGCCCGCTACGCTGTAAGCGCTTACCTGCAGTCCATCGCGTGTAATCCACTTGGGGTAGCGTAGCAACAGCACGGGTCATGGGTCGTGACCCGACTGCCGTGAAACCTCCCTATATGTACAAACAGTATCAGTAGCACAATTATACTGGGGGAAGGAGTGTCCGGGGGGTGACTGGCACTCACCGAGCTGCAGAGTTAAGTATTGTAACAGCCGCAGGGAAGAAGCTGTTCCTGAACCTGCTGGTCCGGCAACGGAGGGACCTGTAACGCCTCCCGGATGGGAGGAGGGTAAACAGTCTGTGGCTGGGGTGAGACCAGTATACAATATAATATATATTATATATATATAATATAGATATAGATAACAGTCTGGAGGGTCTCGACCCGTAACGTCACCCGTGTCATATGGCCCTTCAAGCCTGCACCGCCATTCAATATGATCATGGCTGATCATCCAACTCAGTATCCCGTACCTGCCTTCTCTCCATACCCCCTGATACCTTTAGCCACAAGGGCCACATCTAGCTCCCTCTTAAATATAGCCAATGAACTGGCCTCAACTACCTTGTGTGGCAGAGAATTCCACAGACTCGCCTCTCTCTGTGTGAAGGTACTATATACCGTCATTTCTCCTCACCGTGCCAGCACAATAACCTGGCCCTCAACACCAGCAAAACCAAGGAACTGATTGTGGACTTTGGAAGGAGTAGGATGGGGACCCACAGTCCTGTTTGTATCAACGGGTCGATGGTTGAAAGGGTCAAGAGCTTTAAATTCCTGGGCCTGCACATCTGTGAAGATCTTTTCTGGTCCGAGAACACAGATGCAATTATTAAGAAAGCTCATCAGCACCTCTACTTCCTGAGAAGATTACGGAGAGTCGGTCTGTCAAGGAGGACTCTCTCTAACTTCTACAGGTGTACAATAGAGAGCTTGCTGACCGGTTGCATCGTGGCTCGGTCCGGCAACTTGAGCGCCCTGGAGAGGAAAAGACTACAAAAAGTAGTAAACACTGCCCAGTCCATCATCGGCTCTGACCTTCCTTCCATCGAGGGGATTTATCACAGTCGCTGCCGCAAAAAGGCTGGCAGCATCATCAAGGACCCACACCACCCTAGCCACACACTCATCTCCCTGCTACCATCAGGTAGAAGGTACAGGAGCCTGAAGACTGCAACAACCCGGTTTAGGAATAGCTACCTCCCCACAGCCATCAGGCTATTAAACCTGGCTCAGAACTCTGAACATTAATATCCCTCCATCTGTTATTTGCACTTTATTAATTTATTAAGCCATGGGTGTATTTATGTATAGAATTGTAGTCAATGCCTACTATGTTCTATGCAAAGAAAGATTTTCATTGTCCTGTCAGGGACACACGACAATAAACTCTTTTGACTTTGACTTGACTTTGACCCATTCCTTTCCTCCACAGATGATGCCTGTGAGGTTATCCACTTTGGCGGCAAAAACAAGGGGTCAGGTTATTATCTCAATGGGGTTAGGTTAGGTAAGGGGGAGGTACAGCGAGACCTGTGTGCCCTTGTGCACCGGTCACTGAAAGCTGGCGTGCAGGTACAGTAGGCGGTGAAGAAAGCTAATGGAATGTTGGCCTTCATAACAAGAAGGCCAACACCACCCTGGCCACACACTCATCTCCCTGCTACCTTTGGGTAGAAGGTACAGGAGCCTGAGGACTGCAACAACCAGGTTCAGGAATAGCTACTTCCCCACAGCCATCAGGCTATTAAACTTGGCTCGGGCAAAACTCTGATCATTAATACCCCTCCATCTGTTATTTGCACTTTATCAATTTATTCATTAATGTGTGTATTTACGTATAGAATTGTAGTCAATGCCTACTATGTTCTGTTGTGCTATGCAAATAAAGAATTTCATTGTCCTGTCAGGGACATATGACAATAAACTCTTTTGACTTTGACTTTGAAGAGGATTTCAGTATAGGAAAGAGGTTCTTCTGCAGTTGTATAGGGCTCTGGTGAGACCACATCTGGAGTATTTGGTAAAGTTTTGGTCTCCTAATTTGAGGAAGGACATTCTTGCTATTGAGGGAGTGCAGCGTAGGTTTACAAGGTTAATTCCCGGGATGGCGGGACTGTCATTTGCTGAGCGAATGGAGTGGCTAGGCTTGTACACTCTGGAGTTTAGAAGGATGAGAGAGGATCTCATTGAAACATATAAGATTGTTAAAGGTCTGGACACGCTAGAGGCAGAAAACATGTTCCCGATGTTGGGGGAGTCCAGAACCAGGGGCCACACAGTTTAAGAATAAGGGTTCGGCCATTTAGAACGGAGACGAGGAAACACTTTTTCTCACAGAGAGTTGTGAGTGTGTGGAATTCTCCGCCTCAGAGGGCAGTGGAGGCCGGTTCTCTGGATGCTTTCAAGAGAGAGCTAGATAGGGCTCTTAAAGATAGTGGAGTCAGGGCATATGGGGAGAAGGCAGGAACGGGGTACTGATTGGGGATGATCAACCATGATCACATTGAATGGCAGTACTGGCTCGAAGGGCCGAATGGCCTACTCCTGCACCTATTGTCTATTGAAGGGTCTTGATCCGAAACATCACCCATTCCTTTCCTCCACATATGATGTCTGACCCGCTGAGTTCATGTTCATAAGTGATAGGAGCAGAATTGGGCCATTCGGCCCATCAAGTCTACTCCGCCATTCTGGTTCTGGTTGATTACTGGGCAAACAACCTCACAACTGGTTATCCCGCGCAGGTCGGAGTGAGTAGAGCAGCGATTACATTTAGAAGTGGGCCTTTTTGACCAAGTTGAGGAGATCGAGAGGTAGGTCGGCGGCTTAGGGGTAGAGTTGCTATCTTACAGTGCATACAGTGCCAGAGTCCCGGGTTCGATCCTGACTACAGGTGCTGACTGGGGTTTGTACATTCTCCCCGTGACCTGTGTGGGTTTTCAGGGAATATGGGGAGAAGGCAGGAACGGGGTACTGATTGAGGATGATCAGCCATGATCACATTGAATGGCGGTGCTGGCTCAAAGGGCCGAATGGCCTACTCCTGCACCTATTGCTTATTATTATTATAGTTGCTCGATCCTCTTTTTAAATGACAGCATCGGGAGCAGCACGTGTGTAGGGTGGTAACCTATTCCATTGCCTAGGTATGTTACAAAACTTGCCTAGAGCAGCGCTGCAGTTCTGCCGCTCCCCGTGTGCATGACTTTGGCGCCTTTCAGAGGGGTTAAAGTGCCGTTTTTCTGCAGACTGGGAAAATCGATCCATGTCGGGCGATTTCGTTGCGGAAGAAAAATCGCTCCGACATTTCATTCATGAAGGTATTTTTAAATTACGCTAGATTATTTATTATTATGAGCGCCAACAACGGGAAGGATTTTGCGTAGGGGAGAAAAAAAGGTACACAGTTTATTTTTATATTAAAAGTTGGTTTTTAGGGAGGCTTTGATAACATTTTCATGTAGCGAAATGGGGTCCAAAAAAATGTATTTTTCCTCCCGACTTCACCGCAAACCGCAACGTTCCAATCCACCGCATTCCACTAAAACCCACTCGCTAGTTGATTTAAATGGCCATTCATTTACAGGCATTAAACACTAAATTCCTTCCATTTGGCCCAGAAATTCATGAAAATGAGATTTTAAAATTATGTTATATTGTGGATTATTGTGTGAATGTTATTTGGACACTTAGGCAATTTAAAAAAGTTTATCTTTTCTTAAGAAATGGATAGATGTTTAGATCTACTCATTGAATTTTGTAATTAGCTACAATTAGATGACTAACTAATTAAATGCTTTAATTTCACGTCACCCAAGTAAGATTGTTTCATATTTGTTTCAGAATGCTTCAATCTATAATAACTGAAAATTTCATTGAGTTCTCTTATTTTTTAAGAAAGTTATGGGCTTTTGACTGTCCTAGATCACAGCTTTTGAGTTAAGCCAATTGGAAGGCAATGGGGAACAAGATGCTAATTTCCGAGTATGAAAATGGTCTTAACTTTCTTAATACTGAAGATATGAAAGTGAATTAGGTGTCAAATTAAACTTCTTTTTATGCTTTATCTGATGGGATAAATTGCAGACTTGATTTTTTAAATCTCAAAATGTTGTAACATTGCTACATTGCCTTATCGTCCTTGGGTAAAAGGAATATTGGTAGCACACAATCATGGCTGTCTATCTTTTCCTCTTAACCCCATTCTCCTGCCTTCTCCCCACAACCCCTGACACCCATACTAATCAAGAATCTATCTATCTCTGAATGAAAAATATCCATTGACTTATGCAGTGATAGGGTGCTTTCAAACTAGTAACAAGTCACGGTAGACAAAAGTGCTGGAGAAACTCAGCGGGTGCAGCAGCATCTATGGAGCGAAGGAAATAGGCAACGTTTTTCGGGCCGAAACCCTTGTTCAGCAAAAAGTTACATTGAACACTGATTGGTGAATCCTAGACACTCACACTAATCTAGCTTTCCCACTCCAAACGTTTCCCCAATGGGAATTATGAAGAAATTAGGAGAGGAGAATTTCTACATGGTGAAACCAAAATATATTTAAATTGAGGCCAGTTCATTGGCTATATTTAGGAGGGCGTTAGATGTGGCTAAAGGGATCAGGGGGTATGGAGAGAAGGCAGGTACGGGATACTGAGTTGGATGATCAGCCATGATCACATTGAATGGCGGTGCAGGCTCGAAGGGCCGAATGGCCTACTCCTGGACCTATTTTTCTATGTTTCTATGTTTCTAAATGGCCTTTATTATAATCTGACAATGTGCACTTTAACCACATGTGATTTTTTTTTTCTATTACAAATCTCAAATTGTAGAGTACAGAGGCAAATAGATGGGTCTTTGTCCCAAACATTATGGAGGGCACTATTATGACAATTCTCCTGAGAGGCTGTCTAACCTGCTGAGTTACTTCAGCTTTTTGTTTCTATCTGATAATAAAACAGTTTTGTTTATTGTCATGTGAAACGAGACACAGGGAAAAATTGTTGGAGCGTGCTAACCAGCCAGCAGAAGGGCAAAACATGATTACAATCGAGCCACTTACAGTGCATAGATACATGATCAGGGAATAAAGTGTAATGGAAGATAAAGCCAGCAAAGTCCGATCAAGGGCACACAAAAATGCTGGAGAAACTCAGCGGGTGCAGCAGCATCTATGGAGCGAAGGAGATAGGCAACGTTTCAGGCCGAAACCCTCAAAGCCCGATCAAGGATAGTCCGAGGGTCACCAAAGAGGTTGATAGTAGACTCTTACACTAGTGGAAACATCCTCTCTAGATCTATCTATCCAAGCCTTTCACTATTCGGTAAGTTCCCCCCTAGCCAGGCACCTTCCCCCCCTTACCAGGATCGATACCAGGCACCCCCTGCACGGACACACAGCACCTCCACCCCGCCAGTTTCTTGCAGACAGTCCCACCTCTCCAGACAACCAAAGAAACAGCAAGGGCCAACATCTGGAAAGATGAATGGAACCAGCTCAACACACGGGCCTGCGACTGGATGGAGAGAGGAATCACTCCGACTGAATGCCTCGCCAGCGGGCACGACCTCCCATGGCCAACCTGGAAGACCCTCAACAGATTACGAGTGGAGCAGGGGGGGGGGTGCAAAGCATTTATGAAAGCATGGAACTACCAGGCAGAAGACACATGCAGCTGTGGAACAGCACAGATAATGTCCCACCTACTGGAGTGTGACGACGATGATTGAGAAATACATCGATATATGCAGTTCCAAACGGAATTACGTTGCATTTGGCTCCACGTGCAACACGATAATTAACAGAAGGATAAACATGGATAAAATGGATAAAAAGGATAAGAGGATAAATAGACAATGGTGGCAGCCCATTACATGGCATTCAGGAATCTGATGGCTCGTGGGAAGAAGCTGTTGCAGAACCTCGATGTTCTGCTCCTTATGCTACGATATCTTTTGCCCGAGGGCAGCAGAGTGAACAGTCCGTGATGGAGCTGTGTGCGGTCTTTTATAATACTGCTGGCCTTAGACACGCAACGTTTGGTCGCAATATCCCCGATTGAGGGGAGAGAGGTCCCGATGATTTTTCCGCTGTCCTCACCACTCTCTGCACGGACTTCCAGTCGGAGGCTTTACAGTCCCCAAACCAGACAGAGATACAGCTGGTCAGAATACTCTCTATGGTGCCCCTGTAGGAAGTGTTGAGGATGGGATGGGGGAGGTGAGCTCTTCTCATCCGGCGCAGAAAGTGCAACCGCTGCTGCGCTCTCTTAACTGTTGATGAGATGTTATTTGACCAGGTCAGACTGTTAGTGATCTGCACCCCCAGGAACTTAGTGCTACTGACCACCTCCACATCGCTGTCATTGATGTGAAGTGGTGTGGGACTGTGCCGGTTTTTCCCGAAGTCGACGATGACCTCCTTTGTTTTTTCGACATTCAGGATCAGGTTGTTCGTATTGCACCAGTCCACCAGTTGTTCCACCTCCTCCCTGTAAGCCAGCTCATTGTCGTCCCTCGAAGAAGATGCTTCGAAACTCAAGCGAGTACATGCCCACTACCGTCAAACGCTCATCATATGTTCACCCACTCATTCCTGGGATCAGCGGGTCAGACAGCATCTCTGATGAAAACACACACCTCCAGATTCAGGGACAGTTTCTTCCCGGCTGTTACCAGGCAACTGAACCTTCCGACCACAAACAGAGAGCAGTGCTGAACTACTATCTATCTCTTTGGTGACCATCGGACTAACCTTGATAGGACTTTGTTGGTTTTACCTTGCACGAAATGTCATTCCCTTATCATGTATCTGCGCATTGTAAATGGCTCGATTGTAATCCTTTTGAATTTTGTAGTCGGCAGGGCAGAATTTTGTACTCTGCAGATCGCCAACTTGGACAATTTTAAATTTTTATCAAGCCAATTAACCTACAAACCTGTACGTCTTTGGAGTGCGGGAGGAAACCGAAGATCTTGGAGAAAACCCACGCAGATCACGGGGAGAACGTACAAACTCCATACAGACAGCACCCGTAGTCGGGATCGAACCCGGGTCTCTGGCCGGGCATTTTGCTGTAAGGCAGCGACTCTACCGCTCTGCCACCGTGACCGCGCTAATCAAGTGTCGGAAGGAACTGCAGATGTTGGTTTGAACCAATGATAGATACAAAAAGCTGGAGTAACTCAGCGGGACAGGCAGCATCTCTGGAGAGAAGGAATGGGTGACATTTTGGGTTGAGACCCTTCTTCAGATGTGAAGCGTCACCCATTCCTTCTCTCCAGAAATGCAGCCTGTCCCGCTGAGTTACTCCAGCGTTCTGTGTGTATCCAGCATCGAAGGAATAGGTAACGTTTCGGGTCGAGACCCTTCTTCAGACTGAGTTTGTCCTTCTGCACTGCATTTTCACCGATTTTCACTGCACCTCGGTACCCGTGACAGTAAACAGAACTCAACTGGAGAAAAGGAATTGGAGACCCTTCCTCAGACTGAAGAGTTACATTGGCTGCAACATTACTGCAGTTGTACAGGGTCTTGGTGAGACCACACCTGGAGTATTGCGTACAGTTTTGGTCTCCTCATCTGAGGAAAGACATTCTTGCCATAGAGGGAGTACAGAGAAGGTTCAACAGACTGATTCCTGGGATGGCAGGACTTTCATATGAAGAACGACTGGATAGACTTGGCTTGTACCCGCTGGAATTTAGAAGATTGAGGGGGGATCTTATAGAAACTTACAAAATTCTTAAGGGGTTGGACAGGCTAGATGCGGGAAGATTGTTCCCGATGTTGGGGAAGTCCAGAACAAGGGGTCACAGTTTAAGGATAAGGGGGAAGTCTTTTCGGACTGAGATGAGAAAAACATTTTTCACACAGAGAGTGGTGGCAGTGTTAGCTGTGAGGAGAAAGACTGGACAGACTCGGCCACAGAAGGTAGTTGAGGCCAGTGGAATTCTGTGCCACAGAAGGTAGTTGAGGCCAGTTCATTGGCTATATTTAAGAGGGAGTTAGATGTGGCCCTTGTGGCTAAAGGGGAACAGGGGATATGGAGAGAAGGCAGGTACAGGATACCGAGTTGGATGATCAGCCATGATCATATTGAATGGCGGTGCAGGCTCAAAGGGCCAAATAGCCTACTCCTGCACCTATTTTCTATGTTTTTATGTTTCGGGTCGAGACCCTTCTTCAGACTGAGATTGTCTTCAGATTGTCTTTCTGCTGACTAGATAGCACCCAACAAAAAAAGCTTTTCACTGCACCTCGGTACCCGTGACTGTAAACTAAACCAAACTAGAGAAAAGGAATAGGAGACCCTTTTTCATTGCGAACATTTTTCCTGCATCAGCTTGTCCAGTCCTTTTATAATTTTATATGTTTCTATAAGATCCCCCCTCATCCTTCTAAACTCCAGTGAATATAAGCCTAGTCTTTTCAATCTCTCCTCATATGACAGTCCCGCCATCCCAGGGATCTCGTGAACCTACGCTGCACTGCCTCAATCACAAGGATGTCCTTCTTCAAATTAGGAGACCAACCCTGTACACAATATTCCAGATGTGATCTCACCAGAGCCCTGTACAACTGCAGAAGAACCTCTTTACTCCTATACTGAAATCCTCTTGTTATGAACGCCAACATTCCTTTAGCTTTCTTCACTGCCTGCTGTACCCGCACGCCAACTTTCAGTGACTGGTGTACCATGACACACAGGTCTCGTTGCATCTCCCTTTTTCCTATTCGGCCACCATTCAGATAATAGTCTACCCTCCTGTTTTTGCCACCAAAGTGGATAACCTCACATTTATCAACATTATACTGCATCTGCCATGCATTTGCCCACTCACCCAACCTATCCGAGTCTCCTTGCAGCCTCCTAGCATCCTCCTCACAGCTAACACTGCCCCCCAGCTTCATGTCATCCGCAAACCTGGAGACATTGCATTCAATTCCCTCGTCCAGATCATTAACCATAGAAAATATGTGCAGGAGTAGGCCATTCGGCCCTTCGAGCCTGCAGTGCCATTCAACATGATCATGGCTGATCATCCAACTCAGCATCCTGTACCTGCCCTCTCTCCATACCCCCTGATCCCTTTAGCCACAAGGGCCACATCTAGCTCCCTCTTAAATATAGCCAATGAACTGGCCTCAACTACCTACTGTGGCAGTGAATTCCACAGACTCACCACTCCCTGTGTGAAAAAAGATCTTCTCATCTCGGTCCTAAAAGACTTCCCCCTTATCCTTAAACTGTGACCCCTTGTTCTGGAGTTCCCCAACATCGGGAACAATCTTCCTGCATCTAGCCTGTCCAACCCCTTAAGAATTTTGTAAGCCTCTATAAGATCCCCCCTCAATCTCCTAAATTCCAGCGAGTACAAGCCGAGTCTGTCCAGTCTTTCTTCATATGGAAGTCCTGCCATCCCAGGAATCAGTCTGGCGAACCTTCTCTGCACCCCCTCTATGGCAAGAATATCTTTCCTCAGATTAGGGGAGCAAAACTGTACGCAATACTCCAGGTGTGGCCTCACCAAGACCATCTACAACCGGGTCTTGACCCTGTACACCAAGAGTTACACAAAAGCTGGAGAAACTCAGCGGGTGCAGCAGCATCTAAGGAGCGAAGGAGATAGGCGACGTTTCGGGTCGAGACCCTTCTTCAGACTGGTCAGGGATGGACCCTGGGCAAGGGTCTCGACCCGAAACGTCACCTATCTCCTTCGCTCCTTAGATGCTGCTGCACCCGCTGAGTTTCTCCAGCTTTTTGTGTGACCCTGGACAACTAATGTTTTGTCTTTCTGCTGACTAGATAGTGCGCACCAATTAAAGGAATCTTATCATGTCTTTGTTAAAAGACAGGCTTCGTCCATGTGAAAGCTTTTCACTGCACCTCGGTACTCGTGACAGTAAACTAAGCTAAACTGGAGAAAAGGAATGGGAGACCCTTCTTCAGACTGAAGAGTTACATAGCTGCAGGTCCTCCCTTGCAATTGCTCCTCCGCGGCGCCAGATGGCGGCAGAGTCCAGTCCTCCCAACAGAGTCGGGTCCAGTCCTCCCGACCGGCCGCTCAACTCAACACGTGGTGCGACCCAAGAGCTGCGGCGCTTTGCGCATGCTCACCCGAGGAGGGAGACAGACGAACTGTCATGGCGGCGCCAGCAGCCGGCGGGCTGTTCGCCGAGAGCGTCGCGGCTGCTCTGGAGTCGTGGCCGGCCTTGCAGGTGAAGCGACGCCCGGAATCGCGCGTGTTTACGGGGGGCTGGGGCTGGGGAAGAGGAAGGAAGAGGGCGGGCGGGCGCGGTGGAAGGTGGAAGAGCCGCCGGGGGAGCGAGTGGCGGGCAACATGGCGGCCGCCGGCTCCCCGTTGCCAGGAAGTGACGCCGGGGCGAGCGGAAGTGACGCCTGGCGAGCGGGGCAAATTGACCAGGAAGTGGCCTCACCCCCTGCTGTTCTTCATCAAGTCACAGGGGGCAGAATTAGGCCCACCACATTTATTTCGCACCAGGGTCTCCTCCATACCCCTCACTCCCCAAACCCCCCACTCGCAACAAGGGCAGTCCCCCCCTCGTCGTCATCTTTCACCCCACCAGCCGGCACATACAACACATCGTCCTCCGCCAGTTTCGCCACCTCCAACGTGACCCCACCACTCGCCACATGTTCCCATTTCCCCCCCTGTCTGCCTTCCGCAAAGACCGCTCCCTCCGCAACTCCCTTGTCAATTCTTTCCTTCCCTCCCGCTCCACCCCTTCCCCGGGCACTTTCCCTTACAAGCTACGCTTGTCGCTTTACCTCCCCCCTCCACTCCATTCAAGGACCGAAGCAGTCGTTCCAGGTCCGACTGTTCACCTGCACCTCCTCCAACCTCTAGATGTCAGCTGATCTATATCGGTGAGACCAAACGGAGGCTTGGCGATCGTTTCGCCGAACACCTCCGCTCGATCCGCATTAACCAATCCGACCTCCCGGCGGCTCAGCACTTCAACTCCCCCTCCCATTCCGTATCCAACCTCTCTGTCCTGGGCCTCCTCCACGGCCAGAGTGAGCAACACCGCAAGTTGGAGGAGCAGCACCTCATATTCCGCTTGGGGAGTCTGAATCGTCTTGGCATGAACACTGAATTTTCTCAATTCTGTTAACCCTTGTTATCTCCTCCCCTTCCCACCTCTCCCTCAGCCCTCAGACTCCTCCGCCTTTTTCCTTTCTTCCTCCCGCCTCCCCCCACCCCCCATCAGTCTGAAGAAGGGTTTTGGCCTGAAACATTGCCTATCTCCTTCGCTCCATAGATGCTGCTGCACCCGCTGAGTTTCTCCAACATTCTGTGTACCCTCGATTTGTCCAGCATCTGCAGTTCCTTCTTTAACACATATATTTCTCTTCCCCCTTCCTAGTTCTCTCACCAGTCTGTCTGACTGTCCACTTGATCACATTTAGTCTCTTGGTTCTTGGTCCTCCAACATATTCCAAATGGAATTTAAACTGGAGGTGACGGATTTTGGTCTTAAACAAAATGAATGAATGAATAAGTTTATTTATGGGCCAAGTATTCAAATACAAGGAATTTGCCTTGGTGCTCCGCCCGCACGTGACATACAGTGACAGTTAGGAATGACACATAAAACATTAAACATTAATAATAAAACATTATTGATTTAAGATGTGAATGAAACAAAATACCAGAGCAAAAGGAGGCTACAAATTTTTGGTTATCGAGTAGAGCTACTACTCATGGGAAATAGCTGTGTTTATGTCTGGACGTGGCAGCTTTGACAGAGGGAATTGATTCAAAGAGTTTGTGGCCAGGATGAGAGGGGTCAGAGATGATCTTACCCGCTTGCTTCCTGGCCCTTGCAGTGTACAGTTGGGGGGGAGGGGGGAGGTTGCAGCCAACAACCTTCTCAGCTGATCGGCCGATTCGCTGCAGCCTCCGGATGTCGCGCTTGGCCGTGCTGTTTACTTGTGTTGTTACTTGCGAGCAGAGCACCAAGGCAAATTCCTTGTATGTGTACATATTTGGCCAATAAAATCTATCCAATCATTCAATTGTTCCTCGATCCGCAGATCGCACTGGAGAACGGGTTTGGTGGAGTCTACGGGCAGCAGAAGGCGGACTGGATGGTGACTGCGGTGGAGCGGTACTTTCTCGACAACGGTGAGAAATGTCTGAAACAGTGCAGCACGGGAGCAGGCCCTTCAGCCCACAATACCCATGCCAAACCCAATGTCAAGTCGACCTCATGGATACACATTGAAGCTGAAGAAGGGGTACTGTCCGATTCACCTCTGCACCATTGCGGACATTGGACTTTGTCTCCACAGCGCTGAAAATTATATTCTAGAGGGAGGAGCAGGGAGGTCCTACTGCAGATGTACAGGGTCTTGGTGAGACCACACCTGGAGTATTGCGTACAGTTCTGGTCTCCAAATCTGAGGAAGGACATTATTGCCATAGAGGGAGGTTCACCAGACTGATTCCTGGGATGTCAGGACTGTCTTATGAACAAAGACTGCATAGACTCGGTTTTTACTCTCTAGAATTTAGGAGATTGAGAGGGGATCTTATAGAAACTTACAAGATTCTTAAGGGGTTGGATAGGCCAGATGCAGGAAGATTGTTCCCGATGTTGGGGAGGTCCAGGACAAGGGGTCACAGCTTAAGGATAAGGGGGAAATCCTTTAGGACCGAGATGAGAAGGACTTTTTTCACACAGAGAGTGGTGGGTCTCTGGAACTCTCTGCCACAGAGGGTAGTTGAGGCCAGTTCATTGGCTATATTTAAGAGGGAGTTAGATGTGGCCCTTGTGGCTAAGGGGATCAGAGGGTATGGAGAGAAGGCAGGTACGGGATACTGAGTTGGATGATCAGCCATGATCATATTGAATGGCGGTGCACGCTCGAAGGGCCGAATGGCCTACTCCTGCACCTAATTTCTATGTTTCTATGTTACAGAGAAGGGTGGGGGGGTGTGATAGTTACCTCAACTTAAACTGTAAAATAGTTCAAAGAACACAAGTCGTGGTTAAAAGCTTTTTACTTAACACCATGGTGGGAGAAGGTACCGAAGCCTGAGTGTACCGTGGCACACTCAGACATCTGCTACTGCCCTCTCAGGGAGCACATAGAAGCACAGGCAATATTTATACAGCTTAAAGCAGCTCAAGGTACTTTCAGTAAATTTCCGCTGTTCACATGATCGAAGCCCGTCTTTAACAAAGACATGATAAGAATCCTGTTTCCCTGATCCCTGACCAGTCTGAAGAAGGGTCTCGACCCGAAACGTCGCCTATCTCCTTCGCTCCTTAGATGCTGCTGCACCCGCTGAGTTTCTCCAGCTTTTTGTGTAACCCATAAGATTCCTTTAATTGTGTTAGGGAGTTAAAACAGGAGTTGCACGTTGTGTTGGGGAGTAAAACAGCTGCTATGACGAGAAGGTACCATTGTCTGACACGGAGGCACCACAGGATATTAGCTCCGAACATTAGAAACATAGAAATTAGGTGCAGGAGGCCTAACAGGCCATTGTAAGCTGTTTGTGGTGTGAAAACAGGCTGCCCTTCCCACCTCTCCCTCAGCCCTCAGGCTCTGGCATTCCTTCTCTCTCTATCTCCCCCCCCCCCCCACCCAAGTCGCACTAGCTTCTCATTTTCACACCACAAACAGCTTACAATGGCCTGTTTCCTTTATCATCGATACTTTTTTGCATAGCTTTCATTCATTGTTCTTTATCTCTCCACATCACCGTCTATATCTCTCGTTTCCCTGATCCCTGACCAGTCTGAAGAAGGGTCTCGACCCGAAACGTCGCCTATCTCCTTCGCTCCTTTGATGCTGCTGCACCCGCTGAGTTTCTCCAGCTTTTTGTGTAACCCTCGATTCTCCAGCATCTGCAGTTCCTTCTTTAACAACATGTTCCCGATGTTGGGGGTGTCCAGAACTAGGAACCACAGTTTAAGAATAAGGGGTAAGCCATTTAGAACGGAGATGAGGAAACACTTTTTCTCACGGAGAGCGGTGTCTGTGGAATTCTCTGCCTCAGAGGGCAGTGGAGGCAGGTTCTCTGGATGCTTTCAAGAGAGAGCTGGATAGGGCTCTTAAAGATAGCGGAGTCAGGGGTACAGAGAGAAGGCAGGAACGGGGTACTGATTGGGGATGATCAGCCATGATCACATTGAATAATGAGGTGGGATCTTATAGAAACATATCAAATTATAAAAGGACTGGACAAGCTAGATGCAGGAAAAATGTTCCCAATGTTGGGCGAGTCCAGAACCAGGGGCCACAGTCTTAGAATAAAGGGAAGATCATTTAAGACTGACGTGAGAACAAACCTTTTCACCCAGAGAGTTGTGAATTTGTGGAATTCCCTGCCACAGAGGGCAGTGGAGGCCAAGTCACTGGATGGATTTAAGAGAGAGTTAGATGGAGCTCTAGGGGCTAGTGGATATGGGGAGAAGGCAGGCATGAGTTATTGATAGGGGACGATCAGCCATGATCACAATGAATGGCGGTGCTGGCTCGAAGGGCCGAATGGCCTCCTGCACCTATTGTCTATTGTGATCTGATGGAGGAGGAGGGATTCACTGGTCTGTGCATTTCGCAGACCGCACAAAAAAAGAGGGAAGGGTGTGGGAATGGGGCATTCTCTCCCCCCCTCCCCCCCCCGCCGAGCCAATCCCCGCTGGACCACACTCCCGCTGTGCTCACCCTCTGCCCGTCCTCTCCTCCCCACAGCTGACCTGGACAGAGAGGAGGTGGAGGAGCTGCTGGCCGAGCTGTTGGACAACGAGTTCGACACGGTGGTGGAGGACGGCAGCGTGTCGGAGGTACGAGGGGTCTCGCTGTCATCGCCGGGGCAGTGCATCTGCGTGGGGGAGGGGGGGGGGGGTTCACAGAGACTGTGAGGGGTGTAGGTGCCCGAGGGAGGTGGGCTGCAGAGGGGGAGCAGTGCGTGGGCCAGTGGGAGAGGAGGGAGGTTTGCCGAGATGGACCGGGGCCAGAGGAGAGGGCTGGGTGGCAGTGTGATATGTGAAGAGGATGTTAGGAGGTTACACAAAAATGCTGGAGAAACTCAGCGGGTGCAGCAGCATCTATGGAGCGAATGAAATAGGCAACGTTTCGGGCCGAAACCCTTCTTCTTTAGGAGGTTGCAGGGTGACCTGGAAAGGTTGAGTGAGTGGGCAGATGCGTGGCAGATGCAGTATAATATAGATAAATGTGAGGTTATCCACTTTGTCGGCAAAAACAAGGGGGCGGATTATTATCTCAATGGGGTTGGGTTAGGTAAGGGGGAGGTGCAGCGAGATCTGGGCGTCCTTGTGCACCAGTCACTGAAAGTTGGCGTGCAGGTACAGCAGGCAGTGAAGAAAGCTAATGGAACGATGGCCTTCATAACAAGAGGATTTCAGTATAGGAGTAAAGAGGTTCTTCTGCAGTTGTATCGGGCTCTGGTGGGACCACATCTGGAGCATTGTGTACAGTTTTGGTCTCCTAATTTGAGGAAGGACATCCTTGTGACTGAGGCAGTGCAGCGTAGGTTCACGAGATTGATCCCTGGGATGGCGGGACTGTCATCTGAGGAAAGATTGAAAAGAATAGGCTTGTATTCACTTAAATTTAGAATAATGATGGGGATCTTATAGAAACATGTAAAATTATAAAAGGACTGGACAAGCTAGATGCAGGAAAAATGTTCCCAATGTTGGGCGAGTCCAGAACCAGGGGCCACACAGTCTTAGAATAAAGGGGAGGTCATTTAAGACTGAGGTGAGAAAAAAACCGTTTTCACCCAGAGAGTTGTGAATTTGTGGAATTCCCTGCCACAGAGGGCAGTGGAGGCCAAGTCACTGGATGGATTTAAGAGAGAGTTAGATAGAGCTCTAGGGGCTAGTGGAGTCAAGGGATATGGGGAGAAGGCAGGCACGGGTTATTGATGGGGGACGATCAGCCGTGATCACAATGAATGGCGGTGCTGGCTCGAAGGGCCTCCTCCTGCACCTATTGTCTATGTTACAGATACTGGGAGAGGTGTAGGGGCCGATGGGCCTGTCCCACTTTCACGACCTAACTCACCACCTTTTTAACTCGTGGACATTTTTCATCCGGCTAGAAAAAAAACGCCGCGACCTACTTGATGCCACGAGCACCTACGACTAGCATCACGACCTACCTACGACCTTGTGACGACCATGCTGCGAGTATGAGTCTAGGGCAAACTCGGCAGAGGTCGTGAATTGGGTCGTGAAAGGCCCTTTTTACAGAGACGGTGAGGGGTTGTCAAGAGAGTTTTATTGTCATGTGTCCCAGATAGGACAATGAAATTCTTGCTTGCTGCAGCACGACAGAATGTGTAAACGTAAAACAGAACAGGAGATAAAAGTTCAGTGTGTCTATATATCATAGGCATATCTATATACACACCTAAATAAACAGATAAAGTGCAATAGGCTGTTAATGTTCAGAATTTAATAGCCTGATGGCTGTGGGGAAGGAGCTATTCCTGAACCTGGATGTTGCAGATTTCAGGCTCCTGTACCTTCTACCCGATGGCAGCGGAGAGATGAGTGCGTGGCCAGGATGGTGCGGGTCCTTGATGATGCTGCCAGCCTTTTTGAGGCAGCGACTGCGATAGATCCCCTCGATTGGTGGGGAGGTCAGAGCCGGTGATGGACCGGCTGGGCAGGGGTCACAACTTTCTGCGTTCTTTTCCATTCCTGGGCGCTCGAGCTGCCGAGCCGAGCCACGATGCAACCGGTCAGCAAGCTCTCTACTGTGCACATGTAGAAGTTCGAGACACATAGAAACATAGAAAATAGGTGCAGGAGCAGGCCATTCGGCCCTTCGAGCCTGCACCGCCATTCAATGTGATCATGGCTGATCATCCAACTCAGTATCCCATACCTGCCTTCTCTCCATACCCCCTGATCCCTTTAGCCACAAGTGCCACATCTAACGCCCTCTTAAATATAGCCAATGAACTGGCCTCAACTACCTTCTGTGGCAGAGAATTCCAGAGACTCACCACTCTCTGTGTAAAGAATGTTTTCCTCATTTCGGTCCTAAAGGAATTCCCCCTTATCCTTAGACTGTGACCCCTTGTTCTGGACTCCCCCAACATCGGGAACAATCTTCCTGCATCTAGCTTGTCCAACCCCTTAAGAATTTTGTAAGTTTCTATAAGATCCCCCCTCAATCTTCTAAATTCCAGCGAGTACAAGCCGAGTCTATCCAATCTTTCCTCATATGAAAGTCCTGACATCCCAGGAATCACACCGACTCTCCGTAATCTTCTCCTGAAGTAGAGGCGCTGATGTGCTTTCTTAAGAATCGCATCAGTGTTCTCGGACCTGGAGAGATCTTCAGAGATGTGCACGGTGAGGAATTTGAAGCTCTTGATCCTCACAACCATCGACCCGTTGACAGGGAGGGAGAGAGAGAGAGAGAGAGAGACACACACACACACACACACAAACACGTATCCTGGGACCAGGAAAGATCTTCGGTGGGGAGGTGTAAGGACCTGGGGGGGGGGGGGGTGTAGGGGCTGTTGTGACCCGTTGTTTGCCATTGCCAGGTGGCGGAGGAGATCCGGACGACCTTTGCCCTGTGCCGGAGGGGTCAGGAGGCGGAAGTGAGAGGTCGCATCCAGAGGCTGGTCCAGAGGAGGCGCAGCGTCAGGGTGGAGGCGGTGAAGAGCGGGGCCGGGGATGAGGACAGCGAGGAGGAGGAGGAGGAGGAGGAGGATGGCGGAGCGGAGGTGAGGCCTTTGAGTCGGAGAACTACCAACCTAACGTCCACGTAGGCCGAGTCATGGAGAGATACAGCGTGAGGGAAGGCAATAAAAGTTTGGTCCCCTTCCTCTAGTTCACCCCGTGGTCGGGGCCTATTTGGGGCCTCCGCAGTCGCCGCGACAGACGGCCCAATGCTTCAGGCCCTCTCGCCGTAGGATGGTTCTCCGCCGTCGGAAGTACACTCTCAGGAGCCGAAAAAGCCGCTTCCGGCAATCCCGCCAAATCACCGACCAGTCACATCAATGCCATGGCCAAAAAACACACCAGCAGACTATTATCTAAATGGTGGCCGATTAGGAAAAGGGGAGATGCAGCGCGACCTGGGTGTCATGGTACACCAGTCATTGAAAGTAGGCACGCAGGTGCAGCAGGCAGTGAAGAAAGCCAATGGTATGTTAGCTTTCATAGCAAAAGGATTTGAGTATAGGAGCGGGGAGGTTCTACTGCAGTTGTACAGGGTCTTGGTGAGACCACACCTGGAGTATTGCGTACAGTTCTGGTCTCCAAATCTGAGGAAGGACATTATTGCCATAGAGAGAGTGCAGAGAAGGTTCACCAGACTGATTCCTGAGATGTCAGGACTATCTGAGGAAGGACATTATTACCATAGAGGGAGTGCAGAGAAGGTTCACCAGACTGATTCCTGGGATGTCAGGACTATCTGAGGAAGGACATTCTTGCCATAGAGGGAGTGCAGAGAAGGTTCACCAGACTGATTCCTGGGATGTCAGGACTGTCTTATGAACAAAGACTGCATAGACTCGGTTTATACTCTCTAGAATTTAGGAGATTGAGAGGGGATCTTATAGAAACTTACAAAATTCTTAAGGGGTTGGACAGGTTAGATGCAGGAAGATTGTTCCCGATGTTGGGGAGGTCCAGGACAAGGGGTCACAGCTTAAGGATAAAGGGGAAATCCTTTAGGACCAAGATGAGAAGGACTTTTTTCACACAGAGAGTGGTGGGTCTCTGGAACTCTCTGCCACAGAGGGTAGTTGAGGCCAGTTCATTGGCTATATTTAAGAGGGAGTTAGATGTGGCCCTTGTGGCTAAGGGGATCAGAGGGTATGGAGAGAAGGCAGGTACGGGATACTGAGTTGGATGAGCAGCCATGATCACATTGAATGGCGGTGCAGGCTCGAAGGGCCGAATGGCCTCTACTCCTGCACATAATTTCTATGTTTCCATCTCTAAACTAAACTAGTGTGTGAACGGGTGATCGCTGGTGGGCACGGACGCGGTGGGCCGAAGGGCCTGTTTTCGCGCTGCATCTCTAAGTTAAACTAGTGTGTGAACGGGCGATCGCTGGTCGGCGCGGACGCGGTGAGCCGAAGGGGTATTGTACTTAAAAACTAAAGTTTGAGTTCAGTTTTTTGTGGAAACAGACCATTCGGCCCACCGGGTCCGTGCCGACCAGCGATCACCCCGTACACTATTTCTATCCTACACACACGCGGAACCACTTTCATAAGCCAATTAACCTAAAAACCTGCACGTCTTTGGAATGTGGGAGGAAACCGGAGCACCCGGAGAAAACCCACTCGGGTCACAGGGAGAACGTACAGACTCCGCACAGACCGCACCCGTAGTCGGGATTGAACCCGGGTCTCTGGCGCTGTGAGGCAGCAACTCCACCGCTATTGAGGGAGTGCAGCGTAGGGTCACCAGGTTAATTCCCGGGATGGTTGGATTGTCATATGTTGAGAGAACGGAGCGACTGGGCTTGTGCACTATGGAATTTAGAAGGATGAGAGGGGATCTTATTGAAACATTTAAGATTATTAAGGGTTTGGACACGCTAGAGACAAGAAACTTGATCCCGATGTTGGGGGAGTCCAAAACCAGGGGCCCCACACAGTTTAAGAATAAGGGGGTTACACAAAAAGCTGGAGAAACTCAGCGGGTGCAGCAGCATCTAAGGAGCGAAGGAGATAGGCGACGTTTCGGGTCCAGACCCTTCTTCAGACTAAGAATAAGGGGTCGGCCATTTAGAACGGAGACGAGGAAACACTTTTTCTCACAGAGAGTTGTGAGTCTGTGGAATTCTCTGCGTCAGAGGGCGGTGGAGGCCAGTTCTCTGGATGCTTTCAAGAGAGAGTTAAATAGGGTTCTTGAAGATAGCGGAGTCAGGGGATATGGGGAGAAGGCAGGAACGGGGAACTGATTGGGGATGATCAGCCGTGATCACATTGAATGGCGGCGCTGGCTGGAAGGGCCGAATGGCCTCTACTCCTGCACCTGTTGTCTATTGCCCGTAAACGTACGTTACCGCGGTGTTGAGGTGGGCTGGAGGGCCGAGTGTCGGACTCCTCTTGTGTTGAGCGGGTTCCACTGACATCTCTCTCTCTCTCTCTCTCTCCCTCTCCCTCTCCCTCTCCCTCTCCCTCTCCCTCTCCCTCTCCCTCTCCATCTCCCCCTCTCCCCCTCTCCCCCTCTCCCCCTCTCCCCCTCTCCCCCTCTCCCCCTCTCCCCCTCTCTCCCCCTCTCCCTCTCTCCCCCTCTCTCTCCCCTCCTCTCTCTCTCCCCCCTCTCTCTATTTATCTCTCTGTCTCTCTCTGTCTGTCTCTCTCTCTCTGTCTCTCTGTCTGTCTGTCTGTCTGTCTCTCTCTCTCTCTCTGTCTCTCTCTCTCTCCCTGTCTCTCCCTCCGTCTGTCTCCCTCCGTCTGTCTCCCTCCGTCTGTCTCCGTCTGTCTGTCTCTCTCTCTCTCTCTGTCTGTCTCTCTCTCTCTCTCTGTCTGTCTCTCTCTCTCTCTCTGTCTGTCTCTCTCTGTCTCTGTCTGTCTCTCTCTGTCTCTGTCTGTCTCTCTCCATCTATTTCTCTCTGTCTGTGTGTGTGTGTCTCTCTCTCTCTCTCTCTCTCTCTCTCTCTCCCTCTGTCTCTCTCTCTCTCTCTGTGTCGACAGGCCATGGACTGCGAGAGCCAGCCCTCCCCCGCTGCCGGCCCCCACTGCCCAGCCCCCGCCCAGGGCCCGAGCGAGGAGAAGCGGGAGCCTCCGGACGAGTGGACCGTGGTGCGGCGCAAGAGGAAGTAGGTGAGGGCGGAGGTCGAGGGGCCGGACACCTCCCTCGGCAACGTACCACCCGTCCCAACGGGGCTTGAAACCAGGCGGGAATCTCTCACCAGTAAAGGGACGGACTGGAACGCACGCACTTTCCCCCCTTATCCCCCCCCCCCCCCCCCTCCATCCCTCTCCTCCTGCCCCCTCTCCCTCCTCTCCTCCGCTCTCTCCCTCCTCCGCTCTCTCTCTTCCTCCCTTCGTTTTCCTCTTCCTACCCCTCTTCCCCTCTTCCTCTCCCCTCTCTCCTCCCCTCTATCCCCCCTTCCCTGTTCCTCCCCATTCTTCCTCTCCTCCTCCCTCCCCCTCTCTTCCTCCCCTCCCCTCTTTTCCTCCGCTCTCTCTTCCCCCCCTCTTCCACCCCCTTCCCCCCCCTCTTCCCCCCCCTCTTCCCCCCCTCTTCCCCCCCTCTTCCTCTCCCCTCTTCCTCTCCCCCTCCCCTCTTCCCTTTCTTCCTACCCCCCTCCCTCCTCTGCTCTCCTCTCTTCCTCCCTTCCTCCTTCTCCGCTCTCCTCCCCTCTCCCTCCTCCATCTTCCTCATGTGGACAGCAGTAATCAACGGAGGAACTGCTGGAGTAACTCAGCGGGTCAGGCAGCATCTCTGTGGAGAACGTGGAGAGGTACAAAGTGCTGGAGTAACTCAGCGGGTCGGGCAGCATCTCTGGAGAACGTGGATAGGCGATGTTTCGGGTCAAGACCCTTCAGACTGGAGTAACTCTGCGGGTCAGACGGGATCCCTGGAGAACATGGATGTTTGACATTTCGGGCCGGGCCACAAAGTGCTGGAGTAACTCAGCGGGTCAGGCAGCACCTGTGGAGGAGGTGGAGAGGAGGGTCCGTCTTCTGACTGGTCACGTCCTGATTGCCGCAGTGAAGAAGGGGCGGGCTAGCCCGAGGCTTTACGCCTTCCCGCCCCCGCGAGAGCAGCAGCCGGTAATGTCCCGCATCTCCTCCCCCCCCCGGTCCGTACCATCGGCATTCGGGTGACCGTCTTCCAATCCATCGCCGTAACCCGTCCTTGAAATGGATCGAGCCGCCTCGGGGAATCCGCCGGCTCGGACACTCTGAGGGGGTGCGTGTTCGGCGAGAGAACGGACAAAAGAGAGACCACAACAGGGCTAGTGATTTTCATCGTCCTAACCGTTCCCCGTTGGACATTTGCAGCCTGGAAGTTGACTTTTTGGTCAATAACGGAAGCAAAAATGACAAATTAAAAGACAAGGCAGTTTTATGCCTTGGGACGATGGATCGAGGCTCTTGCCATTAGACTTGTTTGCGGGATAAATCGATTTGCTCAATTTGTCAATCGGGAATTTTTTTTGAATTGGCCGGGCCGTCGCCATAGCTCCCCCCTCCCGCTAATGCCACCTTTACGCGGAAAAGGGGCCCTTCGGCCCACCGAGTCTGCGCCAACCAGCGATCGCCCATTCACACGCTGGTTTAGTTCAGAGATACAGCGCGGAAACAGGCCCTTCGGCCCACTGAGTCCGTGCCGACTAGCGATCGCCCGTTCTCACACTAGTTTAGTTTAGAAATCCAGCACGGAAACAGGCCCTTCGGCCCACTGAGTCCGTGCCGACCAGCGATCGTCCATTCACACACTAGTTTAGTTTAGAAATCCAGCACGGAAACAGGCCCTTCGGCCCACCAAGTCCACGCCCACCCCGTACACTAGCGCTATCTTACACACTGGGGACAATTTTACAATTGTGGTGGAATTGTTGAACCTGTACAAACGAATGTTGAACCTGTTCAACAGGTACCTGTTGAAACGTGCCCTGGAAAGGAATAGCCAGCAGTAGATGACCCAAGATAGACACAAAATGCAGGAGTAACTCAGCGGGAGAGAAGGAATGGGTGACGTTTTGGGCCGGGGCCCTTCTTCACACTTCAGGTCTCGAACCGAAACATCACCCGTTCCTTCTCTCCAGAGATGCTGCCTGTCCCACTGAGTTGCCCCAGCATTTTGTGCCCACCTTCGATTTTAAACGAGCATCTTCTGCAGTTCTTTCCCACACGGCAGCTGATCCAGACTGTGCTTCAGTCATGGTGCACCAGTCGTTGAAAGTAGGCATGCAGGTGCAGCAGGCAGTGAAGAAAGCCAATGGTATGTTAGCATTCATAGCAAAAGGATTTGAGTATAAGAGCAGAGGTTCTACTGCAGTTGTACAGGGTCTTGGTGAGGCCACACCTAGAGTATTGCGTACAGTTTTGGTCTCCTAATCTGAGGAAAGACATTCTTGCCATAGAGGGAGTACAGAGAAGGTTCACCAGACTGATTCCTGGGATGTCAGGACTTTCATATGAAGAAAGACTGGATAGACTCGGCTTGTACTCGCCAGAATTTAGAAGATTGAGGGGGGATCTTATAGAGATTTACAAAATTCTTAAGGGGTTGGACAGGCTAGATGCAGGAAGCTTGTTCTCGATGTTGGGGAAGTCCAGAACAAAGGGGTCACAGTTTAAGGATAAGGGGGAAATCTTTTAGGACCGGGATGAGAAAATCATTTTTCACACAGAGAGTGGTGAATCTGTGGATTTCTTTGACACAGAAGGTAGATGAGGCCTGTTCATTGGCTATATTTAAGAGGGAGTTAGATGTGGCCTTTGTGGCTAAAGGGATCAGGGGGTATGAAAGAAGGCAGGTACAGGATACTGAGTTGGATGATCAGCCATGATCATATTGAATGGTGGTGCATGCTCGAAGGGCCGAATGGCCTCTACTCCTGCACCTATTTTCTATGTTTCTATGCTGAAAGAATGGAGCGGCTGGGATTGTATACACTGGAATTTAGAAGGATGAGAGGGCATCTTGTTGAAACATATAAGATTATGAAGGGATTGGACACGCTAGAGGCAGGAAACATGTTCCCGATGTTGGGGGAGTCCAGAACCAGGGGCCACACACAGTTTAAGAAAAAGGGTTCGGCCATTTAGAACAAGTCTGTGGAATTCTCTGCCTGAAGGTGGTGGAGGCCGGTCCTCTGGATACTTTCAAATGAGAGTAAGATGGGGCTCTTGAAGATAGCGGAGTCAGGGAATATGGGGAGAAGGCAGGTATGGGATACTGAGTTGGATGATCAGCCATGATCATATTGAATGGCGGTGCAGGCTCGAAGGGCCGAATGGCCTCTACTCCTGCACCTATTTTCTATATTTCTATTTTCTATAAGGGAAAAGAGGTCAAAATACAGGACAAATTCATCGCTGAGTGAACGATGAGTTGGCCCGGGTGTTGGAATGCACATAACAGCCCTGCCGGCGGGACAGCTGAGGAGTTTTGGCCCGGTGGGGCCGCGCGACATCGCGCGCAAAGTCCGGCGCCCCGTCCAACTCGCGAACTGATGATCGGTCATGAGAAGGCGAGGTGGTGGTGGGGTCGGGCTGACCGACCGACGGGGCCACGGGCGAGGCGCTGCTGCTGCTGCTGCACTCCACGAGCTGCACTACTGCGGGACGGGTGAGGCGGGGTCCGACCCGACAGTCCCCTCGACCCAAGCAGTAGCAGTCAGATACGGGAAAAATGGAATGCCCCAGCTAATTCACCACAGGAAAGAATTAGTATAAGAAAGCCAACGACAGGTTGGTAATTAAGATTAGTTTTTATTAAAAATTCTTATAAAATTGTATAAAATGGAATTTACAAAATACACTCTTATCCTGGTGTAACATTATGGGGAGAAAACAGTATACAGAACTGTGTCAAATATCGTCCCACCGAGTCTGCGCTGACTAGCGATCCTCGCACACTAACTCTATCCCACACACACTAGGGACAATTTAGAATTTGGTACCAAAGTCAATTAGCCTACAAACCTGAGACAAACACAAAATCTAGAAGGATGAGAGGGGATCTTATTGAAACACATGAGATTATTAAGGATTTGGACACGCTGGAGGCAGGAAACATGTTCCCGATGTTGGGGGAGTCCAGAACCAGGGATGGCGGGACTGTCATATGCTGAAAGAATGGAGCGGCTGGGATTGTACACACTGGAATTTAGAAGGATGAGAGGGGATCTTGTGGAAACATATAAGATTATGAAGGGATTGGACACGCTAGAGGCAGGAAACATGTTCCCGATGTTGGGGGAGTCCAGAACCAGGGATGGCGGGACTGTCATATGCTGAAAGAATGGAGCGGCTGGGATTGTATACACCGGAATTTAGAAGGATGAGAGGGGATCTAGTTGAAAAATATAAGATTATTAAGGGTTTGGACACGCTGGAGGCAGGAAACATGTTCCCGATGTTGGGGGAGTCCAGAACCAGGGGCCACACACACACACACAGTTTAAGAATAAGGGGTCGGCCATTTAGAACGGAGATGAGGAAACACTTTTTCTCACAGAGAGTTGCGAGTCTGTGGAATTCTCTGCCTCAGAGGGCGGTGGAGGCCGCTTCTCTGGATGCTTTCAAGAGAGAGCTAGATAGGGCTCTTAAAGATGGCGGAGTCAGGGGATATGGGGAGAAGGCAGGAACGGGGTACTGATTGGGGATGATCACATTGAATGGATGGTGCTGGCTCTAAGGGCCGAATGGCCTACTCCTGCACCTATTGTCTATTGAAATGTATCAGATTATTAAGAGTTTGAACACGCTGGAGGCAGGAAACATGTTCCCGATGTTGGGGGAGTCCAGAACCAGGGATGGCGGGACTGTCATATGCTGAAAGAATGGAGCGGCTGGGCTTGTACACACTGGAATTTAGAAGGATGAGAGGGGATCTAGTTGAAACATATAAGATTATGACGGGATTGGACACGCTAGAGGCAGGAAACGTGTTCCTGATGTTGGGGGAGCCCAGAACCAGGGGCCACACACAGTTTAAGAATAAGGGGTAAGGCCATTTAGAACGGAGACGAGGAAACACTTTTTCTCACAGAGAGTTGTGAGTCTGTGGAATTCTCTGCCTCAGAGGGCGGTGGAAGCCGGTTCTCTGGATGCTTTCAAGAGAGAGCTAGATAGGGCTCTTAAAGATGGCGGAGTCAGGGGCTATGGGGAGAAGGCAGGAATGGGGTACTGATTGGGGATGATCAGCCATGATCACATTGAATGGGAGGTGCTGGCTCGAAGGGCCGAATGGCCTACTCCTGCACCTATTGTCTATTGAAATAGATGCAGGAGTTTATATAGAAGGATTTTAATAGGAATTTAGAAGGATGAGGGGATCTTATTGAAACATATAAGATTATTAAGGGTTTGGACACGCTGGAGGCAGGAAACATGTTGCCGATGTTGGGGGAGTCCAGACCCAGGGATGGCGGGACTGTGAGATGCTGAAAGATTGGAGCGGCTGGGATTGTATACACTGCACCTACTCCTGCAACTACTATCTATTGTCAATTGCTCCCATTTCTCTCATTTTGTTTCTGCCTTCATTTCTGCCGTTCTCCGACTCGGGAGACAGTGTGCAGCAGATCCTTGGATACGGTCCGGCCCAGTTCTTGCGTTGACGTTGCAAGCAAATTTTAAATCGAGCGAAACCGTACAAAATGGCAGCCTGGTTTGTCGTCGATTCGTTTCGGAAGGAACTGCAGATGCTGGTTCATATCAAAGATAGGCACACAATTGGGTCGCGATCCTTCGTCAGACAGAGGCCAGGGGAGAGGCAGACTAGAGATATGGAAGGGTAAGGTGTAAAAAAGACAGATCATCGCTGAATTAATGCCTTGCAGCATCAGGAAGCTTTGAATGGAGAACTTTGCGGCCTGCGTTTGCGTCTTGGCCCCAGGTTCCAGAGAGGACAATCCCACGGCGTGCTGGACGGTAACTTGGAAAGGACAAAAAGTTGGTGGGCTGAAAATAAAATGATATTTGCAATATTAAAAGAATAGCAACAGTACAAGCATGCAGGTGCAGATTGAGTATAAGAGCAGGGAGGTTCTACCACAGTTGTACAGGGTCTTGGTGAGACCACACCTGGAGTATTGCGTACAGTTTTGGTCTCCAAATCTGAGGAAAGACATTCTTGCCATAGAGGGGAGTACAGAGAAGGTTCACCAGACTGATTCCTGGGATGGCAGGACTTTCATATGAAGAAAGACTGGATAGACTTGGCTTGTACTCGCTAGAATTTAGAAGATTGAGGGAGGATCTTATAAAAACGTACAAAATTCTTAAGGGGTTGGACAGGCTAGATGCAGGAAGATGCAGAAGGTTCACCAGACTGATTCCTGGGATGGCAGGACTTTCATATGAAGAAAGACTGGATAGACTCGGCTTGTACTTGCTATAATTTAAAAGATTGAGGGGGGATCTGATAGAAACGTACAAAATTCTTAAGGGGTTGGACAGGCTAGATGCAGGAAGATTGTTCCCGATGTTGGGGAAGTCCAGAACAAGGGGTCACAGTTTAAGGATAAGGGGGAAATCTTTTAGGACCGAGATGAAAAAAACAATTTTCACACCAAGAGTTGTGAATGTATGGAATTCCCTGCCACAGAGGGCAGTGGATGCCAAATGCCTGGATGGTTTTAAAAGAGAGTTAGATAGAACTCGAGGGGCTAGTGGAGTCAAGGAATATGGGGACAAGGCAGGCACGGGTTATTGATAGGGGACGATCAGCCATGATTTCAATGAATGGCGGTGCTGGCTCAAAGGGCCGAATGGCCTCCTCCAGCACCTATTTTCTATGTTTCTAGAAGCATGCAGGTACAGCAGGCAGTGAAGAAAGCTAACAAGAGGAGATGAGTATAGGAGCAAAGAGGTCCTTCTGCAGTTGTACAGGTCCCTAGTGAGACCACACCTTCTGAACCTTCTGAATTTTATAGTCGGCGGGGAAGTACTCGGCATATCACCAACTCGGACAATTTTTATCAAGCCAATTAATCAATCCAATTAACCTACAAACGGTACGTCTTTGGACTGTGGGAGGAAACCGAAGATCTCGGAGAAAACGCACGTACAAACTCCATACAGACAGCACCCGCAGTCGGGGTCGAACCCGGATCTATGGCGCTGTATTTTGCTGTAAGGCAGCAACTCTACCGCTGTGCCACCGTGAGTATTGTGTGCAGTTTTGGTCTCCAAATTTGAGGAAGGACATTCGTGCTATTGAGGGCGTGCAGCGTAGGTTCACCAGGTTAATTCCCGGGATGGCGGGGCTGATAGACTGGAGCGGCTGGGCTTGTACACACTGGAATTTAGAAGGATGAGAGGGCATCTCATTGAAACATATAAGATTATTAAGGGTTTGGACACGCTGGAGGCAGGAAACAGGTTCCCGATGTTGTGGGAGTCCAGAACCAGGGCCCACAGTCTCAGAGTAAGGGGTAATGCCCCTGTCCCACTTAGGAAACCTGAACGGAAACCTCTGGAGACTTTACGCCCCACCCAAGGTTTCCGTGCGGTTCCCGGAGTTTTTTTGTCCTCCGGCAACCACCTTCAACAAGCATCGCAGCCGGCTTCGACTAAAAAATTACCGATTTTTAAAAACGGAAACCACTTTCGGCCATTAAGGAGACTGACAAAAACCTCCGGGAACCGCACGGAAACCTTGGGTGGGGCGCAAAGTCTCCAGAGGTTTCCGTTCAGGTTTCCTAAGTGGGACAGGGGCATTAGCCATTTAGAACGGAGACGAGGAAACACTTTTTTTTCTCACAGAGAGTGGTGAGTCTGTGGAATTCTCTGCCTCAGAACCAGGGGCCACACACAGTTTAAGAATAAGGGGTCGGCCATTTGGAACAGAGATGAGGAAAAACTCATTTATGTTTAAGAAGGAACTGCAGATGCTGGAAAAATCGAAGGTTGACAAAAATGCTGGAGAAACTCAGCGGGTGAGGCAGCATCTATGGAGCGAAGGAAATAGGCAACGTTTCGAGGTCGAAACCCTTCTTCAGACTGATAGACCTCTCAGGCCAGCAGGGGGCGGAAGAGATCCGCTTGCAGGAAAGAACTGCAGATGCTGATTTAAACCGAAGATAGACACAAAGTGCTGGAGTAACTCTTTGCTTCACTCCAGAGATGCTGCCCCACCTCAGCAGAATTTCTCTGGCATTTTCTGTCTACCTTTGAAGAATGGGCGCAGGTTTTACAATAGACAATAGGTGCAGGAGTAGGCCGTTCGGCCCTTTAGGCCAGCACCGCCATTCAATGTGATCATGGCTGATCATCCCCAATCAGTACCCCGTTCCTGCCTTCTCCCCATATCCCCCGACTCCGCTATCTTTAAGAGCCCTATCTAGCTCTCTCTTGAAAGCATCCATCCAGAGAACCCGCCTCCACCACCCTCTGAGGCAGAGAATTCCACAGACTCACAACTCTCTGTGAGAAAAAGTGTTTCCTCATCTCCGTTCTAAATGGCCGACCCCTTATTCTTAAACTATGTGTGGCCCCTGGTTCTGGACTCCCCCAACATCGGGAACATGTTTCCTGCCTCTAGCGTGTCCAAAGCCTTAACAATCTTATATGTTTCAATGAGATATCCTCTCATCCTTCTAAACTCCAGAGTGTACAAGCCCAGCTGCTCCATTCTCTCAGCATATGACAGTCCCGCCATCCCGGGAATTAACCTGGTGAACCTACACTGGGCTCCCTCAATAGCAAGAATGTCCTTCCTCAAAATAGGGGACCAAAACTACGCACAATATTCCAGGTGTGGTCTCACCAGGGCCCCGTACAACTGCAGAAGGACCTCTTTGCTCCTATACCCAACTCCTCTTGTTATGAAGGCCAAAACTACACACAATACTCCAGGTGTGGTCTCACCAGGGCCCCGTACAACTGCAGAAGGACCTCTTTGCTCCTATGCTCAACTCCTCTTGTTATGAAGGCCAACAGACCAAAACTGCACACAATACTCCGCGTGTCCAAACCCTCAACAATCTTATATGTTTCAATGAGACCCCCTCTCACCCTTCTAATCTCCAGAGTGTATAAGCCCAGCCGCTCCATTCTCTCAGCATCAGTTACTCACCAGAGTGTGGGATTGCAATGGTAGATTTTGATGCTAGATTTTGAGGCTGTCTTTATTGGCGTAGTCCTCCCTCCATCCCCTCTCCTCCCGCCTGCCGAGCCTCACTGAGGCGTAGAGGTCGGACGAGCCCAGGTCCAGGAGCTGGGTGTTTGCGGTTGGGGAGGGAACGTCGCTGTAGCTGCCCTCCGATGCCTCCTGGCCCGCCTGCCCGAAAGCCAGCATGTTCAGGATGTCGGTGTACTGCGTGCTGGTGAGCTTCCTGCCCTGTCGGTCTCGGGACGCGGGCAGTTCCAGCTTGGCGTAGCAGACCTGTCGCTGATCGAAGGGACAAAGGGGAACGTGAATAGCCTTTCCCATCTCCACCCCCTCCAGAAACAGAAACATAGGTGCAGGAGTCGGCCATTTGGCCTTTCGAGCCAGCACTGCCATTCAATAGACAATAGGTGCAGGTGCAGGATTCAGCCTTCGAGCCAGCACCGCCATTCAATAGGTGCAGGTGCAGGAGTAGGCCATTCGGCCCTTCGAGCCAGTACCGCCATTCAATAGACAATAGGTGCAAGAGTAGGCCATTCGGCCCTTCGAGCCAGCACCGCCATTCAATAGACAATAGCCAGGAGCAGGCCATTCAATAGACAATAGCTGCAGGAGTAGGCCATTCGGCCCTTCGAACCAGCACTGCCATTCAATAGACAATACGCGCAGGAGTCGACCATTCGGCCCTTCGAACCAGCACCGCTAGTCAATAGACAATAGGTGCAGGAGCCGACCATTCGGCCCTTCGAGACAGAACCGCCATTCAATAGACGATAGCCAGGAGTAGGCCATTCAATAGACAATAGCTGCAGGAGTAGGCCATTCAGCCCTCAGAGACAGCACCGCCGTTCAATAGACAATAAGTACACAAGTAGGCCATTCGGCCCTTCGAGCCAGCACCACCATTCACTGTGATCACGGCTGATCATCCCCAAACAGTACCCCGTTCCTGCCTTCTCCCCATATCCCCTGACTCTGCTAACGCTCTTGAAAGTATCCAGAGAACGGCCTCCACCGCCCTCTGAGGCAAAGAATTCCACAGGCTCACAACAGTAAAAGTGTTTCCTCGTCTCTGTTCTAAATGGCTTACCCCTCATTCTTAAACTGTGGCCTCTGGTTCTGGACTCCCCCAACATCGGGAACATGTTTCCTGCCTCTAGCGTGTCCAAACCCTTAATAATCTTTCAATATGTTTCAATGAGATCCCTTCTCATCCTAAATTCCAGTGTATACAATCCCCTTTCCTCCCCTCCCCTCCTCTCCCTTGCTCTCCACTCCTGCCCTCCCTTCCCCTCTCCTCTCCCCTCCTCCCTCCTCCTCCCCCCTCCTCCCCCTTCCCCTCTCCTCCCCCTCTCCTCCCCCTCTCCTCCCCTCCTCCCCCTCCTCCCTTCTCCTCCCCTCTGCTCCCCTCTGCTCCCCTCTGCTCCCCTCTCCCCTCCTCTCCCCTCCTCTCCCCTCCTCTCCCCTCCCCTCCCCTCCTCTCTGCTCCCCTCCTCTCCCCTCCTGTCCCCTCCTCTCCCCTCCCCCTCCCCTCCCCTCTCCTCCCCTCTCCTCCCCTCCCCTCCTTTACTCCCCTTTCTTCCCCTCTCCCCTCCTCCCAGAGTTTGAATTATTAATCTGGCGTTAAACACACCTTCACTTCCCGCTGCTTTGCCGTAGACTGCGGTATGGTTCCTCTTTCCACACCTGCCGAGAGAATGAGAGTGTTTTCCGGTATTAAACACACTGTGACTGTTCAAAGAGTCTCCATCTCATACATATTACTGGGAAAATCATTTAAAAAAAAACTCAGTGGCTCAACTGGTACAGCTGCTGTCACGGAGCTCCGGAAACCCGTGATCGATCCTGATCGTAGACATAGAAACGTAGAAAATAGATACAGGAGTAGAGGCCATTTGGCCCTTCGAGCCAGCACCGCCATTCATTGTGATCATGGCTGATCATCCCCAATCAGTTCCCCGTTCCTGCCTTCTCCCCATATCCCCTGACTCCGCTATCTTTAAGAGCCCTATCTAGCTCTCTCTTGAAAGTATCCAGAGAACCGGCCTCCACCGCCCTCTGAGGCAGAGAATTCCACAGACTCACAACTCTCTGGGTGAAAAAGTGTTTCCTCATCTCCGTTCTAAATGGTTGACCCCTTATTCTTAAACTGTGTGTGCGTGGCCCCTGGTTCTGGACTCCCCCAACATCAAAAAGCCATAGGTTGCTTTAAGAATAAGGGGTTTGGACACGCTAGAGGCAGGAAACATGTTCCTGGGGGGGGGGGGGGGGGGGGGGGGGGAGGGAGGTGTGTGTGTGTGTGTGTGTGTGTGTGTGTGTGTGTGTGTGTGTGTGTGTGTGTGTGTGTGTGTGTGTGTGTGTGTGTGTGTGTGTGTGTGTGTGTGTGTGTGTGTGTGTGTTGGATAGAGTCAGTGTGCAGGGATTGCTGGTCGGCACAGACCCGGTGGGCCAAAGGGCCTGTTTCCGTGCTGTCATTGTTATATGGTTATATGTTATGTGGTTATAACTATTGTCAGGATCGACGCAGGGTGTGTGGGCACTGTAAGACAGCAACTGTGTGTGAATGTGAGTGAAGGGCCGAATGGCCTACTCCTGCACCTGTTCTCCATGTCGCTATGTTCTCCATTGCCTCAAACAGCGGGTGAGACGAGGGTGTGAGTGTCTGATGTGGATGTTCACGAAATGCTCACCTGTGTAAAAAAAGTTTATGTTGCCATAGACAGGATTCTCCTCCACCTCTTCCGGCTTGTAGCTGAAGCTACGGAAAAAAGATATAACCATATAACCATATAACAATTACAGCACGGAAACAGGCCTTCTCGGCCCTTCCAGTCCGTGCCGACCATTTATTTTCCCCTAGTCCCATCTACCTGCACTCCGACCATACCCCTCCATTCCCTTCCCGTCCATATACCTATCCACTTTACTTTTCAATGTTAAAATCGATCCTGCCTCCACCACTTCTGCTGGAAGCTCATTCCACACAGCCACCACTCTCTGAGCAAAGAAGTTCCCCCTCATGTTACCCCTAAACTTCTGTCCCTTAATTCTCATGTCATGCCCTCTTGTTTGAATCTTCCCTACCCTCAATGGGAAAAGCTTATCCACGTCAACTCTGTCTATCCCTTTCATCATTTTAAAGACCTCAATCAAGTCCCCCCTTAACCTGTTAAAGAAGGAACTGCAGATGCTGGAGAATCGAGGGTTACACAAAAATCTGGAGAAAGTCAGCGGGTGCAGGAGCATCTAAGGAGCGAAGGAGATAGGAGATAGGCGACGTTTCGGGTCGAGACCCTTCTTCAGATTCTAAGATGTAGCGTCTTATACTTGCTTGTGATCCAGAGTTGGGGCAGATGCATTTTTCCAAACGTTAAGCATACGTTTTTTTGTCATTATCAGGCTGTTATCAGACTAATGCAATCAACTCGACATGCACAAACGGGAGATCAAATAGAACAAGTTGCCCGACAACGTTAGGCTGTGCACTAGCGGCCAGACGAACTAGGGTGACGGAGGAACTGAAGGAAATCCACATTAGGCAGGAAATGGTGTTGGGTAGACTGATGGGACTGAAGGCTGATAAATCCCCAGGGCCTGACGGTCTGCATCCCAGGGTACTTAAGGAAGTGGCTCTAGAAATCGTGGATGCATTGGTGATCATTTTCCAATCAGGAATCACCTCCTGTGGATTGGAGGGTAGCTAATGTTATCCCACTTTTTAAGAAAGGCGGGAGAGAGAAAACAGGGAATTATAGACCAGTTAGCCTGACATCGGTGGTGGGGGAAGATGCCGGAGTCAATTATAAAAGATGAGATAGCCGCACATTTGGATAGCAGCAACAGGATCGGTCCGAGTCAGCATGGATTTACGAAGGGGATATCATGCTCGACTAATCTTCTGGAATTTTTTGAAGATGTAACTAGGAAAATGGACAAGGGAGAGCCAGTGGATGTAGTGTACCTGGACTTTCAGGAAGCCTTTGATAAGGTCCCACATTAGTAGGCAAAATTAGGGCACCCTGGTATTGGGGGTAGAATGCTGACATGGATAGAGAAGTGGTTGGCAGACAGGAAACAAGGAGTAGGGATTAACGGGTCGGGAGGGAGGGAGAGGGAAAACAGGGAATTCTAGACAAGCTTTCGAATGCTTACAGACATCAGGGGTCTTACCTTCTCCTGAAGTGAGGGAGGAACTTGCTGGTGTTACCTGTAAGAAAGGCGACAGGTAGATAGGGAATTAACCTGGTGAACCTACGCCGCACTCCCTCAATAGACAATAGACAATAGGTGCAGGAGTACAGGCCATTCGGCCATTTGAGCCAATACCGCCATTCAGTGTGATCATGGCTGATCATCCCCAAACAGTTCCTGCCTTCTCCCCATATCCCCTGACTCCGCTATCTTTAAGAGCCCTATCTAGCTCTCTCTTGAAAGAATCCAGAGAACCTGCCACTACCGCCCTCTGAGGCAGAGAGTTCCACAGACTCACAACTCTCTGTGAGAAAAAGTGTTTCCTCGTCTCCGTTCTAAATGGCCGACCCCTTATTCTGAAACTGTGTGTGGCCCCTGGTTCTGGACTCCCCCGACATGGGGAACACGTTTCCTGCCTCTAGCGTATCCAATCCTTAAAAAATCTTATATGTTTCAATAAGATCCCCTCTCATCCTTCGAAATTCCAGTGTATACAAGCCGAGTCGCTCCATTCTCTCAGCATACGACAGTCCCGCCATCCCGGGAATTAACCTGGTGAACCTACACTGCACTCCCTCAATAGACAATAGACAAGAGACAATAGGTGCAGGAGTGGAGGCCATTCGGCCCTTTGAGCCAGCACCGCCATTCAATGTGATCATGGCTGATCATCCCCAATCAGTACCTCGTTCCTGCCTTCTCCCCATATCCCCTGACTCCGCTATCTTTAAGAGCCCTATCTAGCTCTCTCTTGAAAGAATCCAGAGAACCGGCCTCCACCGCCCTCTGAGGCAGAGAATTCCACAGACACAACTCTGTGAGAAAACGTGATTCTCATCTCCGTTCTAAATGGCCAACCCCTTATTCTGAAACTGTGTGTGTGGCCCCTGGTTCTGGACTCCCCCAACATCGGGAAGATGTTTCCTGCATCTAGCGTGTCCAATCCTTTAATAATCTTATATGTTTCAATAAGATCCCCTCTCATTCTTCTAAACTCCACAGTGTACAAGCCCAGCCACTCCATTCTCTCAGCATTTGACAGTCCCGCCATCCCGGGAATTAACCTGGTGAACCTACGCTGGGCTCCCTCAGTAGCAAGAATGTCCTTTATCAAATTTGGAGACCAAAACTGCACACAATACTCCAGGTGTGGTCTCACCGGGGCCCTGTACAACTGCAGAAGGGCCTCTTTGCTCCTGTAGTCGTGTTATGAAGGATAAGAGGCCCAAAACTGCACCCAATACTCCAGGTGTGGTCTCACCGGGGACCCTGTACAACTGCAGAAGGGCCTCTTTGCTCCTGTACTCAACTCCTCTTGTTATGAAGGCCAACAGGCCAAAACTGCACACAATACTCCAGGTGTGGTCTCACCGAGACCCTGTACAACTGCAAAAGGACCTCTTTGCTTCTGTACTCAACTCCTCTTGTTATGAAGGCCAACAGGCCAAAACTGCACACAATACTCCAGGTGTGGTCTTACCAGGGACCCTGTACAACTGTAGAAGGACCTCTTTGCTCCTGGACTCAACTCCTCGTGTTATGAAGGCTAAGAGGCCCAAAACTGCACACAATACTCCAGGTGTGGTCTCACCAGGGACCCTGTACAACTGCAGAAGGACCTCTTTGCTCCTCGTGTTGTGAAGGCAAACAGGCCAAAACTGCACACAATACTCCAGGTGTGGTCTCACCAGGGACCCTGTACAACTGCAGAAGGACCTCTTTGCTCCTCGTGTTGTGAAGGCAAACAGGCCAAAACTGCACACAATACTCCAGGTGTGGTCTCACCAGGGCCCTGTACAACTGCAGAAGGACCTCTTTGCTCCTCGTGTTGTGAAGGGCAACTGGCCAAAACTGCACACAATACTCCAGGTGTGGTCTCACCAGGGACCCTGTACAACTGCAGAAGGGCCTCTTTGCTCCTGTAGTCAACTCCTCTTGTTGTGAAGGCCAAAATGCCGTTCGCTTTCTTCACTGCCTGCTGTACCTGCATGCTCACTTCCAGTGACTGACGAACAAGGACCCCCAGATCCCGTTGTACCTACCTCTCCGGTAACTTTGGGCACAGAAGACTATGTTGCACGAGAGAGAGAGTAGCAGCAGGACCCCGGCGGCTCCACAAACTACCCACATCAGGGAACTGCAGCACAGACCATTGAGACCTGAATGATACAATACAATACAGCACCGTTTATTGTCATTTGAACCTCAAACGAAGTTCAAACGAAATTTGGTTTCTGCAGTCACACAGCAGGAAAAGAACCAAGACACACACCGACACGATTTACACATTTACGCTGCCTCAAAAAGGCTGGCAGCATCATCAAGGACCCACCCCATCCTGGCCACACACTCATCTCCCCGCTACCTTCAGGTAGAAGGTACAGGAGCCTGAAGACTGCAACGACCAGGTTCAGGAATAGCTACTCCCCCACAGCCATCAGGCTATTAGAAACATAGAAAATAGGTGCAGGGAGGCCATTCGGCCCTTCGAGCCAGCACTGCCATTCATTGTGATCACGGCTCATCGTCCGCTATCAATAACCCGTGCCTGCCTGCTCCCCATATCCCTCGACTCCACCAGCCCCTAGAGCTCTATCCAACTCTCTCTTAAATCCATCCAGTGATTTGGCCTCCACTGCCCTCTGTGGCAGGGAATTCCACAAATTCACAACTCTCTGGGCGAAAAAGTTTTTTCTCACCTCAATCTTAAATGACCTCCCCTTTATTCTAAGACTGTGGCCCCTGGTTCTGGACTCGCCCAACATTGGGAACATTTTTCCTGCATCTAGCTTGTCCAGTCCTTTTATAATTTTATATGTTTCTATAAGATTCCCCCTCATCCTTCTAAACTCAAGAGTGTACAAGCCCAGTCGCTCCATTCTTTCAACATATGACAGTCCCGCCATCCCAGGAATTAACCTGGAGAACCTACGTTGGGCTCCCTCAATAGCAAGACTGTCCTTCCTCAAATTTGGAAACCAAAACTGCACACAATACTCCAGGTGTGGTCCCACCAGGGCTCTGTACAAGTGCAGAAGGACCTCTTTGCTCCTGTACTCAACTCCTCTTGTTATGAAGGCCAACAGGCCAAAACTGCACACAATACTCCAGGTGTGGTCTCACCAGGGCCCTGTACAACTGCAGAAGGACCTCTTTGCTCCTATACTAGACTTCAATGGCTTTTACGTTACTTGGTGCTGTTTGAATTTTCAAGTCGGCATCTCCATTTGAAAAGAAACATCCGTTTGGTTCAGGACGTCATTGCCGAAAGCAGACAGCCGGCAGCTTGCAATTTTAAATAGGTGCACGCCCACCCTTCATTCCTGCAGCGTTACTTTTGTTTGTCAGGTTAGATTAGATTTAGTTCAGAGATACAGCGCGGAAGCAGGCCCTTCGGCCCACCGAGTCCGTGCCGACCAGCGATCGCCCGCACACTAACACTATCCCACGCACACCGGGCACAATTTTACACTTGCACTAAGCCAATCAACCTCCAAACCTGTACGTCTTTGGAGCGTGGGAGGAAACCAAAGATCTCGAAGAAAACCCACGCAGAGAACGGGGAGAACAATAGACAACAGGTGCAGGAGCAGAGGCCATTCGGCCCTTCGATCCAGCACAGCCATTCACTGTGATCACACCTGATCATCCCCAATCAGTGCCCCGTTCCTGCCTTCTCCCCATATCTCCTGACTCCGCTGTCTTTAAGAGCCCTATCTAGCTCTCTCTTGAACGTGCATCCAGAGAACCGGCCTCCACCGCCCTCTGAGGCAGAGAATTCAACAGACTCACAACTCTCTGTGAGCAAAAGTGTTTCCTCGTCTCCGTTCTAAATGGCCGACCCCTTATTCTTAAACTGTGTATGTGTGTGGCCCCTGGTTCTGGACTCCCCCAACATCGGGAACATGTTTCCCTGCCTGCAGCGTGTCCAAAACCCTTAACAATCTTATCTGTTTCAATGAGATCCCCTCTCATCCTTCTAAACTCCACATTGTACAAGCCCAGCCGCTCCATTCTCTCAGCATATGACAGTCCCGCCATCCCGGGAATTAACCTGGTGAACCTGCGCTGGGCTCCCTCAATAGGAAGAAGGGTCTGAAGAAGGGTCTCGACCCGAAACGTCACCTATTCCTTCGCTCCATAGATGCTGCCTCACCCAGCTGTGTTTCTCCAGCATTTTTGTCTACCCTTAATAGCAAGAATGTCCTTCGTCAAATTAGGGGACCAAAACTGCATACAATACTCCAGGTGTGGTCTCACCAGGGCCCTGTCCAACTGCAGAAGGACCTCTTTGCTCCTATACTCAACTCCCCTTGTTATGAAGCCCAACAGGCCAAAACTGCACACAATACTCCAGGTGTAGTCTCACCAGTGCCCTGTACAATTGCAGAAGGGCCTCTTTGCTCCTATACTCAACTCCTCTTGTATTGAAGGCCAACAGGCCATTGGCTTTCTTCACTGCTGCTGTACCTGCATGCTTACTTTCATAGACTGATGAACAAGGACCCCCAGATCCCGTTGTACTTCCCCTTTTCCCAACTTGACACCATTTAGATAATAATTTGCCTTCCTGTTTTTGCTACCAAAGTGGATAACCTTATAACAAGTGGATAATTGTATATGTTTCAATTCCTCCCATGATTTTATCCACCTCTATATATATATATATAGATGATTTTTTTTTGTTAGAAGTACCGTAATGTGGTATTTAAGTACCTGATGCATACAGACATATTACAGTTCTTGTACAACTTCTTATTTTTAATTTAATAATAAAAGAGCAGTGAACAGAATCTGTGGAACTCTCTGCCACAGAAGGTCGTTGAGGCCAGTTCATTGGCTATATTTAAGAGGGAGTTAGATGTGGCCCTTGTGGCTAAAGGGATCAGGGGGTACGGAGAGAAGGCAGGTACGGGATACTGAGTTGGATGATCAGCCATGATCATATTGAATGGCGGTGCAGGCTCGAAGGGCCGAATGGCCTACTCCTGCACCAATTTTCTATGTTTCTATGAGGGGAGAAGGGAGAGGAGAGGGGAGGGGAGGGGAGGAGAGGGGAGGACAGAGGAGGGGAGGAGAGGAGGGGGAGGAGAGGGGAGGAGAAGGGAAGAGGAGGAGAGGAGAGCAGAGGAGAGGGGAGGGGAGGAGAGGGGATGATCAGCCTTGATCATATTGAATGGCGGAGCTGTCTCGAAGGGCCGAATGGCCTACTCCTGCACCAATTTTCTATCTTTCTATGAGAGGAGAAGGGAGAGGAGAGGGGTGGAGAGGGGAAGAGAGGGGAGGGGAGGGGAGGGGAGGAGAGGGGAGGAGAAGGGAAGAGAAGGGAAGAGGAGGAGAGGAGAGGAGAGGGGAGGGGAGGAGAGGGGATGATCAGCCGTGATCATATTGAATGGCGGAGCTGGCTCGAAGGGCCGAATGGCCTACTCCTGCACCAATTTTCTA
>CAUPSL010000186.1:0-62048 GCA_963514005.1 Raja brachyura
CAGAGCAGAACGCCGGCTGTTGCCAGAACCGCAAGCCGCAGTTTTCCCGGTGCAATATTTAGATTTCAGCTTCTGGCAACAAATGGCGACAAACCGATCAAAGGTGAACGTGACGGTGAACCAGACAGAGCAGTCTGTAGATACAAACCTCAGTACAAAGTTAACACGACACACAGAGGAGATGGACAGGAAACTCGAATTGAAGTAATGATATTGGATCTGATATAAAACGACCTCGGTGATCAGGACCAGTAGATCGGCCGCTGCCATGGCCACCAGGTAGCGAGTGGTGCGGGGTGGAGAGGCCGCACTTTCCACGGGACAGGATCACAATCGCCACTAAATTCACTGCGGAAAGAGAAGGGAACGGACACTGGCATTTCTGAACACGTTCTCCGGGACACAACACCGGCTCCACTGTCAGCTAAAGATCGGGAGCGTTGGAGTCGGTGCGCGGCTGCAGGTTTAACAATGTCAGACCCGGCTCCGACTGTGCCGACCTGCCTGCTTCAGGGGAGTAGAGATAAGGCGACGGGCGGGGTAAAGGGCGGGGAGGGAACGAGCAGCCACCCGCTACAAGAGGCGGAATGGTTCTTTCTATAGTTAACCCCGCTCACAGTCTCTGATGGTGCCGGTTTCACAGACTTAACCGTGACCGGCCGTGTTTAACCAGCGCTCTGGGAACACGGCATCTGATTAGGACGAGGAGGGAGGGTTCCAGAGGAAAGGCAGGAACGACATAGAACCCGGCACCAGACTGGGCTCCGTTAATGGACTCATTCCCACAGTGAGTTCAGTTCGGTAACAGCACACGCCGGTAGATCCGCGGCCACTGGTTCAGGAGACCGATCCACAGTGAGACGTGTCCACAGGAGCCGGTGTTCACTCTGATCAATAACTCACACACAGTGAACTTCACAATGTAAATCCCTCCCAGTCACACCGTCCCAGAGAGCCTGCCTATCCCGAGCACTGGGACAACTCTGGGCAAGGTCCCACTGAAGGCACGAACAACATTCTAGTTGCTCCCGGCAGCGAGAGAAAAAGAGGGTTAGTTTCAGCTGTCTGAAAATCAGAAAATCACAGCGTTCATTCAACAACAAACGTCACTCAGAGGATTGATACGTTTCACATATTCTTGTACAACGATCACCAGTTGGGGAAGCTTGTAACATGATCAGAATCAGGGTCAACACCGGTTAATACACGGGGTTATAAAACTTGAATTGTTCTGCTCATTTACCAGGGACTCCAACGGTAGCAATGATCACGTACAAGAATTTCTCCACGTCGTAATATTCCGTCAGCTTTTCCCCCATTTTCTCTGCCCAGCGACGTGGCCCCGTGAGCTACCGGTAATCTCTCGGAATGAAATGCTGGGGCAGAACATTCCCGGAGATTTTATACCATGTTCCGTCTCCACCGGGACAGTAAAGTTTCATTAGAGTTTAAATATAGAGATTTTGAAATTATTCGCAAACAGATGACATCAGCCAAGTGAAATGCCCGCTGGGACTGTTTGTGAATAATTCAGGGAATTGTTTGGGAAACTCCAGAGACTGGGAATGGTGGCGATATTGAGGGATGGAAATTGGGAGCGGCGGCATTGTTGCAGCAAATGGGATATCGTTTGAAACTCCATCAGATCCAACTCTCCACCTCATGTTGTTTGTCGATTTCCCTGCAATCCACTTCACTCAGCAAGACATTCCCAAATTCCAGGGACCCTCTCAGGGCTTCTGAAATTTGAAGGTGGACTGGGCGACCTTTGTGCACAGGTAAAGGAATTGTCAGCAGTTCACTTCTGATTAAAATGCCCCATCCAATCTGCTTCACCACACGATGTGATCGCGACTCCTCTGATTTTAACCTCAACCCCACGATCCCGGCGACCCCGCTAACCACTGCTTGCCTGGAATGGATCTGACTTTGCCCTGGGACAATACCATTCTCTGCCTTCATCACCTCTGGGGAGAAACGACCCAAAAACTCACAACACTCAGAGATCAGAAGCGTTGCCGCATCAGAATTGTCTTGAACCTAAATAAAACGGCGAATGATGCCGCACACATCCCTCCTCCCTTTCACTCTCCCTCCATCCTTACCTCTGTCCTAACTCTGAACTGTTACTCTCTCTCCCACCCTTTCTAGTCTCCTTCTCTGTTCCTCTGTCTCTATCAACCTTTCTTCCATTGCCCCTCCCTGCCCTCTCACTCCTACTGCATCTGTCCTACTGCATTTCCCAACTCTCCTCCTGCTCGCCCTCATTTCCCTCTCCATCACCTTTCTTGTGAAGTGCGGTTAAACGGTTAGCCACCATGGGATGTAACTTCTCTCCATGTCCACCTTCCATCACACTCCCGCATCTCTTCAAGGTGAGGCAGATGTTCACCTGCACCTCCTCTAATCTCATCTAGCGTATGAGTTGATCCAGACATGGCCTCCTTCTCATCGGCGTGGTCGGGCGTAGACTCGGCGAACACTTACCCTCGTTCCGCCGAGGCTTGATGCATCTCCCCGTTGCTAACCATTGTAACTCCCCTTCCCACAGTGACCTTTCTGTCCTGCGCCTCCTCCATTGCCAGAGTGACGCTACATGCAGACTAAAAGACCGACACCTCATATTCCACTTTGCTACCTGACATCCTAATGGTATGAACATTGAATTATCCAATGTTAGGTAGCTAACGAGCACATTCCTGCTTTCCCCTCGCTCTTCACCCGACTCCCAACTATTCATCCCACCTCCCCCTTGCACCGATATTCCTTCCACTCTCACTATAATCCATTCTCTTCAATCCATATCTAACAACTTGTATCTGTTATTCTTAACCACCCAACTATGAACACGCGATTCACCTGCATCCGCTCATCATTCAACTCGCTTTGTCTTGCCTCCATTGAGACCCTCAGTCTATCCTTGATCGGACTTTGCTGGCTTTACCTTGCACTAAACGTTATCCCGTTATCATGTATCTGTACATTGTAAATGGCTCGATTTTAATCATGTATTGTCTTTTTGCTGAGTGGATAGCACGCAACAAAAGCTTTTCGCTACGCGTGAAAATAAACTAAACTAAACTGATAAATAAACTAAACATCTACAGAGATGCAGCCTGACTCGCATTGGTTATTGTTTGTGTGTGACAGTGTGAGTTTGTGACTCCATGCATGTGTGTTCGCACGTGTATGCGTGTGTCAATGCGTGAGATTGTGCAAAATAATTGATGTGTGTGTGTAAGTGTATGCGTTCACAATGCACCTGCCTTTACACTATTGAAGAAGTGGACATAGTGTGTGGGTCTTATACGTTGACAATGCGGAACATTGCTGAGAACTAAGCGGTGCACTCCACATCTTCCTCTTTGCTCTATCCATTGGACATGTGTTTGAACATATTGTATCTGTGTGTGATAATTTCATTTCGGAGTCACGTGAGTGACTTCGTGAAGAGCCCGCCGGCACGCATGCGCGACATATCGTCGCATCGCATTGCTGCCGACGGCTGGTCGGGAGCGCGGCTCCCGACCAGCCCTTCAGAGGGCCGACTCAGGTAAGGCTAAGCCCCCTAGAGTTGGTGTTTCCTGTTGGGGGGGGGGGGGGGGGAGCAGTGTGTTCTCTCCCTACAGGAACGTGGATTTGGAGTCGCCGGCACTTATCCCGGAGCCTTTCTCAGCGGCTCACCTGCGAGTCGGGCCGGGAAACAGGCGTGGGAGTCGGGGAGCCCTGTTGGTACAGGGCCCGACCCGCCGATACCCCGGAGCTCCAGTGTGAGTTGGTGTCCTGTTGTGGCGGGTGTATGTTATGTTCTCTCCCTGCAGGTACGTGGGGAAATAGGCGTGGATGTCGGGGAGCCCTGTTGTTACCGGGCCCGACCCGCCGCTATGCGGGAGCTCCAGTGCCGATTCAAGGAGCAGGTGCTCCAGTGTTGATTTGAGGAGCAGGAGCTCCAGTGCTGGTTCAAGGAGCAGGAGCTCCAGTGCTGGATTAAGGAGCAGGAGCTCCAGTGCTGATTCGAGGAACAGGAGCTCCAGTGCTGATTCAAGGAGCAGGAGCTCCAGTGCTGATTTACAGGAGCAGGAGCTCCAGTGCTGATTCGAGGAGCAGGAGCTCCAGTGCTGATTCAAGGAGCAGGAGCTCCAGTGCTGGTTCCAGGAGCAGGAGCTCCGGTGCTGATTCAAGGAGCAGGAGCTCCTGTGCTGATTCGAGGAGCAGCAGCTCCAATGCTGATTCCAGGAGCCGAGAACGGGGTGCCTCTCGAAAGGGGGGACCCTGCCACAAGTTCGCCATTGGCGACCACGGGGAAGGGGTCGTGCTGCGGCCCGACCCCCCTCCGCTAGCCCTTCGTTGAAGGGCAGGGGAGGAGCCCGTAAGCCTAAACCCGGTTCGGGCCAAGGCTCCACCAGCCGCCATGGTGCGGTCTGGTGCAACGGCGGGACCTGGGTCTGTGAGATCTGCTATCCAACTCCCAAACCCCGCCGCTGGGACGGGGGGCTTGGGTACGGTCCCGCCTCGGTCGCCGAGTCCACGATGTGGACAGCCGGCAAGCCCGCGCGGGCGTCGCTCCATGCTTCTGCTGGAGTCGACCCCAAGCCGTCAGGGCCCTTTGTGGCAACGGCTTCCGCTCCCGTTAAACGGAGACGGTTGAACACCTTTCCCGCGCGGGAATCGCGCGGTTTCGCTGCGGCGGCCGATAGCGACAACTTCCGGCACCGAGATCACTTCTCAGAGGTGCGGGCCGATGAAAGGAGCCCCGGCAATCTTTCTGAGCCGGAGGTCTTCGACCACCCCAGTGTTCAGGGTGAAGGGCGTACGGCCGCATGACGCGGCTACTGGAGAGGAGCCATCCAGCTCCAGTAGGCACAGGGAGGTTAACCGCCGTCAGCAGAAGCTGAGTACCGTCAGCAGACACTAAGCCCAGCGAACTGCTCCTCCCTTCAACGAGCCCATGCACCACGGTCGCCGAGTCCCCCATGGATGGGAGGACGAGACTATGCGTCGGCTAGGTCCATGATATGGGCAGCCGGCAAGCCCGCGCGGGCGTCGGATCTCCATGCTAAGTCAGGTGCCGACTTCCCATCGCATTTGCCCTCCGAGGCAGCGAGACCAAGCTCCGCCGAGGAGGCGTTTGAGTGTACCTCCCGCGCGGGAATCGCTCAGCTTCGCTGCAGCGGCTACCGGCGAGAACTTTCCGGCACCAGGTTCACCTCGATGAGGTGCGGGCCGATGGACGAAGCCCCAGCAGTTCAGCAGAACATGAGGACTTCGGCCGCCCGAGTTTTAGCTCAAGGGGCGTATTGGCCAGGATGGAGCGGATATTGGAGCCCCTCCTGCAGCAGAATCAAAAAATTTCGGGGAAGACTTCTCCAAGAGGCTTTCGCATGGTTGCTTTATGGCATGTATTGATTTGAAAGATGCATGCTATTCAGTGTCCATCCGGAAACATCACCATAATTTTTTTGAAATTTGTCTGGATGGATCAGCTCTGCCAATATCGGGCCTTACCAAATGGGCGTACTACCGCCCTAGGCTTTACTAAATTCCTCAAACCTATTATGGCCAAATTACGTATACAACATCATATTGTAATGGCTTATTTAGATGATATTCTGATTATTGGCAATACTCTGGAAGCAGCTGAAAGCGCTGTTTCAGCAACTGTTACTATATTTCAGCAGCTGGGGTTTATAGTCCATCCAGAAAAATCGAAGTTTCACCCATCCCAGGTTATGGATTATTTGGGTTTCACGGTGGACTCTATTCAAATGAGGGCCACCATTCCATTTCACAAGGTGGCGGATGTTTCCCTTGCATGTCAGGATCTCGCATCCGCCAGTATACCATCTATTCGGCATACAGCTAAGATGATTGGGAAAATCGTAGCTTTATTTCCGGCAGCCCGGTTTGGACCTTTGCATTATCAAAATCTGCAAAGGGCCGAGATTGCTGCGTTAAAAAAGAACGCTGGTCATTTTGACAGACCTATGGGGCTGCCTTCCGATGCTGAGGTTGAGCTACAATGGTGGGTGTCCAATATTGGCAAGGCATTCAAACCCATTGTTGTGCCCAATCCGGTGGTATATTTGCAAACTGACGCAAGCTCTCTAGGCTGGGGAGCTGCGGACAGCTCTTCTAGTTGTGGAGGCAGGTGGGATCCCCTTGAAGCTAGCATGTTGCTAATACAAGGGATTAACTATTTGAAGCTGCTTGCAGCATTTCACGGACTGCGGGCATATTGTGCTAATCTTAGTGGTACTCATGTCCGTCTCCAAATAGACAACACTACAGCGGTGGCATATTTAAACCATATGGGCGGTACCAGGTCAGTCTCTTGTGACAAATTGGCTAATACTATTTGGTGCTGGTGTATTGATCGAGATATTTGGATTTCAGCTACCTATTTGCCAGGTAGGCTTAATACTGTGGCAGACACCAGGTCACGCAAATTCAATGATAGTTTGAGTGGATGCTGCATCCTCAAATATTTGCCCAAATTACAGCCATATTTGGCCAACCGGATATCGACCTTTTTTGCGTCCCGGTTGAACCATCAGGTACCGACATATGTTTCATGGGAACCAGACCCTGGGGCATTAGCGATTGATGCATTCTCGCTAGACTGGGGGAAGTGGTTTTTCTATGCATTCCCCCGTTTTGCCTCATCAGTCGGGTATTACAAAAAATCAGGATGGATTCTGCCAGAGGCATTCTTGTCATACCCGACTGGCCTACACAGCCTTGGTATCCGGTGGTCTCTGACATGATTAGTCAACCTTGGGTCCCTCTAGAGGGTTGCCCACATTTGGTTTCTCACCCTGTCTCAGGGGAGTTACACCCCTGCCATGCCTATCTAAAATTACTGGCTTGCAGGTTCTGACCAGGCCATGGATGCAGTATGGCCTTACCACCCGGACCATGAACACCATTGGAGCATCATGTCGAGAGTCAACCAGGCGGAGATATCTCTCCCACATCACCAAGTGGGAAGCCTACTGCAGTCGCTCTCACATCACCTGTGATGATGTCTCCATAGCCGACGTCCTGGAATTCCTCGCGGGGTTGCACCATGATGAGCACTTGAGTTATAGTGCCATCAACAGCGCCAGGAGTGCGCTATCATTCTACCTCAACATCGAGGTAGGATCGAACAGGCTAGTGTCCAGGCTTATGCGGGGAATATTCAATCTGAATCCGCCTACACCACGCTACAACATCACCTGGGATGTCAGGGATGTACTTACCCTGCTCAGGTCGTGGTCACCCATGGAAGGGTTACAGCTGGACCAACTCACTATGAAATTGGTGATGTTACTAGCGCTGATTTCAGCACAGCGGGTTCAGACGCTCCACAAACTACATATTGACAGGATGACGTCGACCCCTGGAGAAGTAGTCTTTTTCATCGATGAGCTACTGAAGCAGCATAGACCTGGGTGCACAGGGCTGCAGCTGAAGTTCCCGGCATACCCTGCAGATGCTCGGCTATGTTTAGCCACTCACATCCGTTACTACATCAAGGTGACGAGGAGCATCAGAGGAATGGAGTTGTACCTGCTTGTCACTCACAAAAGACCTCACCATCGAGTGACAGTCCAGACGATATCCAGGTGGCTCCGGATCGTCCTGAATAAGGCAGGTATTGAGACTAATGTGTTTACATCCCACTCCACCAGGGCTGCATGTACGTCGGCGGCGAGAGTCATGGAGGTACCCATGGACCATATCTTCGCCACAGCAGGATGGGCGAATGAAGCTGTGTTCCAGCGATTCTATAATAAGCCTGTTGCTGCTCCCCTTCAGTTCGCAGAGGCCGTGCTGAACGCCGGGTGTGAACGTGGGGATGTCCCTGATTAAAAGGGCGTTATTTGTTGTGTTATTAACAAATCTTCTTTTTGTTTCAGTATAACCTCGTTTCGTCAACTTGTTTACTCCAATCCATCCTTGCTAGTGGTGTGTCCGCATGGACGTTGTCCAGGGCGTGTAATCACAGAAGCTTTGAAGTCTTCACGAAGTCACTCACGTGACTCCGAAATGAAATAGTAAGATTGAACGAGAACTTACCAAGTTTGAAGGTTGATCTTTATTTCATGAGGAGTTGCGGTGAGGGATTTCGTGCCCTCCGCTCCCAACCCTCGATCATCTTCAGCTGGTAATCAGAGTCTCTTTAAATCTTACTATGCCAAGTCATTTATGTTGTTGTTTCTGTGATTCCACACCGCTGCTTTGAAGAATGTCGCGCATGCGTGCCGGCGGGCTCTTCACGAAATCCCTCACCGCAACTCCTCATGAAATAAAGATCAACCTTCAAACTTGGTAAGTTCTCGTTCAATCTTACTATTCTGATCTGTTTGGATAGCTGGAGAAACGTCCGTACATGTGGCAATAATAATCCTAACCTGAAACCTAAACAAACCCAATTAATCGATGGAATGTATTTGAATACAATGAGCTTTACAATCTCATGCTCTTCAACCGCAGGCTTGTCTCTGTTTTCTACCGCTGTTCCGTTCCTAGCATCGGAGCCATTCCGCCTTGGAAACAGGGCCTTCCGCCGTCGACGCCGATCATTGATCCCTTCATACTGGTGACACGTTCCAGCACGTCCGCATTAACTCCCGGCACACAGTGGGTGTTTTCACTTAATCCAAATAACCTGCAAAGCCAAAAGTCTTCGGGATGAGGGAAGAAACCGAAACAATTGGAGGAAACTCACAGGGAGACAAGGAGCAATTGCAAACGCAAAACGGACAGCACCCAAGTGAGGTATTTTGGCGCTGTGTGGCAGTAGCCCTACTTCCTGCGCTGCTGTGCCGACATAGTGTACCACGGGTCTGTCTCACATCACTACCCTCAATATGTTTCCAATTGGGAATGTAAAACAGATTCGGTGAACACTCCACCCACACTCAAAGTATTCTTCACAATCCACTGTAATTACATCTCAAATATTCCATTATCTATGGGCGAAACACCTTTTCTAGCATAAACGTGTAAATAATTGGCGATATTTACATAATGCATTCGGATTGAATGTGAAAAACAAGGAAAGGAATTGGCACATCAAGTGGCATAGCATGTGAACTCGATGGCGGAGAAGGCAGGAGAGGAGGGAAGTCCATGTCGTGTAAACAACACTGAGATGTGTACTTGAAGATCTGTCACGCGCAGGTCTACGGGCCAGTGCAAGGACGTGGATCAGCGGCATTCACATTTGGGACAACTTGTATACGAGGGATCAAGCGGCTTCCTTTGGTGCCTGAAACGTTCCTTGACTCCAATATTCTGCAAATCGACCTCTATAGCCGCAGATCAAAGACAATGTTGTTCCTTGATATGTATCCCACTCTCAATGTATTATGGGGAACAAGGAAATGGCAGATGAGTTGAACAGGTACTTTGGATCCGTCTTCACTAATGAAGACACAAACAATCTTCCTGAAGTACTAGTGACCAGAGGATCTGGGGTGACGGAGGAACTGAAGGAAATCCGCATAGGGCAGGAAATGGTGTTGGATCGACTGATGGGACTGAAGGCTGATACATCCCCAGGTCAGATGGTCTGCATCCCAGGGTACTTAAGGTAGTTGCTCTAGAAATAGTCGACGCATTGACGATCATTTTCAATGTTCTGTAGATTCAGAATCAGTTCCTGTGAATTCGAGGGTGGCTAATGTTATCCACGTGTTTAAGAAAGGCGGGAGAGAGTGTACAGGGAATTATAGACCAGTTAGCCTGACATCGGCGGTGGGGATGATGCTGGAGTCAATCATAAAAGATGAAATAACCGATGAGAGTGACACACATAAACTGCTGATGAAGGGACACACGGTGGATTTGTACTTGTGAAAGAGCTCACCGTGGTAGTACTACTGGAGTGATAGACTATGGGGATAGTACTAATGTAGTGACACACTGGGATAGTAATGATGGAATAACACACCGCGGGGTGAAAGAAAAAACACTGCAGGGTGGAGCGAGAACATGTGGGGTAAATTTGATGGAATGACATTCCGTCGGGTAGTACTGATGGAATAACACATTGCGGGATGGAACTGATGGAATGACGCACTGTGCGTTGATACTGATGGAATAATAAACTGTGGGATAATCCACTGATGGAGCGACACACCATGGGGTAGTACGGACATCACTACGGGGTGGCATCCACTCCCCGCCCACTCGGGACAGAATGCAGCTAACCTGCAACCCAGCACATATTTGTGATTTGATGTGAAACCCGAGCCACGATCGGAAACCCCCGTCGCGCACAAGGAGAACGTGCAATATCCACTCAAAAAGCAGTCGAGGTCAGGATTGAACTGGTGTTTCTGCTCTTGTGATGCAGTAACTGAACCCGTCGCGCCATTGTAATCCACGTGTCTGGCTCACGTCTTCCTACCCAGTATGTGTTTGGAGCTAAGATGCTTGCAGAGAAGTTACGTTTTTAGTGAAGTTTGCAGCGATTAGGGAGAAGGTTGACCCTTCGACCATGCGAGATGTAAGGGAGATCATGCGAAGTGTAACGGAGGCACGAGGAGTTTTCTAATGTTTGAAGTAATAAGCTGGAGTTTGATGAAGATGGTAGTAAGGAATCGGAGAAATTTGGATGTATCATCAATAGATCATTTATTTACCAAAAGAGTGGTTTTGAAGCCATATATGTGAATAAGCTCTGAAGGTCATTGTGAGTATGCTCGTTTGCGTTTCGAAAACAACCCCCCTTAACCATGGTCATCCATTTAGCGGCTAGAGCGTTCATTTCTGGAAAGATATAAACATCTGCCGCTAAATTAAGTCGAAGGTAAACGCCGGCAGGGGGTTAAATACCAGTCCCAGAGATTTGGACAGAACATTAAGTCGAAGGAAACCTCAGTCTCAGGTTTGATACAAGTCCCAGAGATTGGGACACATGATTGGCAAAGATTATCTGAGAGGTTTATGCGGTAGAAAGCGGTTCAAGTCGTGGAATTGAAGAGAATACCAGTCCCAGAGATTGAAACAGAAGTTTAGCTAAGATTCTCGGAAAGGTTTTAGACAACAGACAATATATAAATAGGTGCAGGAATAGGCCATTCGGCCCTTCGCGCCAGCGCCACCATTCAATATGGTCATTGCTGATCAACCCCAATCAGTACCCCGTTCATGCCTTTTCCCCATATCCCCCGACTCCCCATATCCCCCTGTCTAGCTCTCTCTTGAACGCATCCAGAGAACCTTCCGCAACCGCCCTCTGACGCAGAGAATTCCACACTAACAACTCTTTATGAGAAAAGATTTTTCCTCGTCTCCTTTCTAAATGGCTTACTCCTTATTTTTAAGCTGTGTGTGGCCCCTGGTTCTGACACCCCCCACATCGGGAACATATTTCCTGCCTCTAGCGTGTCCAAACCATTAACAACCTTATGTGTTTCAATGAGATTCCCTCTCATCCTTTTAAACTCCAGAGAGTACAAGCCCAGCTGCTCCATTCTCTCAGCATATGACAGTCCCGCCATCCCGGGAATTATACTTGTAAACCTACGTTGCACCTCCTCAATAGCAAGAATGTCCTTCCTCAAAATAAGCGGACCAAAACTGCGCACACAACTTCAGGTGTGGTCTCACTAGGGCTCTGTACAACTGCAGAAGAACACCTGTGCTCCTCTATTGGATTCCGCGTGTTATGAAGCTCAAAATGCCATTCGCTTTCGTCACTGTTGTATGCTGTACCTGCATGCTTACTTTCATAGACCAATGTACAAGGAATCTCAGATCCAGTTGCACTTCCCATTTTCCCAACTTGACGCCATTAAGATAGTGATCTCCCCTCCTGTTTTTATTACCAAAGTGGATAACCTCACATTTATCCGCATTAAACTTAATCTCCCATGCATCTTTCCATTCCCCCAACCTGTCCAAGTCACACTGTACTCTCAGAGCACTCTCCTCACAGTTCACACTACCACCCAGCTTTGTGTCATCTGCAAATTTGCTAATGTTACTTTGAATCCCTTCATCCAAAGCATTGATTTATATTGTATATAGCTGCGGTCCCAGCACCGAGCCTTGCGGTACCCCACTAGTCACTGCCTGCCATTCTGAAAGGGACACGTTAATCCCAATTCTTTGTGTCCTGTCGGCGAGCCATTTATCTATCCAAGTCAGCACTCCACCCCCAATACGGTGTGACTTAATTTTGCCCTCTAAACTCCTATGTGAGACCTTATCAAATTGTTTCTGAAAGTCCAGGTACACTACATACACTGGCTCTACCTTGTCCATTTTCCTCGTTACATCTTCAAAAAATTCCAGAAGATTAAAGCATGATCTGCTTCGTAAATCCATGCTGACTCGGTCCGATCCTGTTACTGCCATCCAAATGTTCGGCTATTTCATATTTTAAAATGGACTCCAGCATCTTCCCCACCACCGATGTCAGGCTAACTTTTCGATAATTCCCTGTTTTATCTCTCCCGCCTTTCTTAAAAAGTGGGATAACATTAGCTACCCTCCAATCCACAGGAACTGATCCTGAGTCTATAGAACATTGGAAAATTGTCACCAATGCATCCACGATTTCCAGAACCAGTTCCTTATGTACCCTGGGATGCTGCCCATCAGGCCCTGGGGATTTATCAGCCTTCAGTCCCATCAGCCTATCCAACACCAGTTCCTTCCTAATGTTGATTTCCTTCAGTTGCTCCGTCACCCCAGATCCGCTGGCCGCTCAGGACATCAGGAAGATTGTTTGTGCTCTCATTTGTGAAGACAGATCCACAGTACCTTTTCAACTCACCTGCCATTTCCTTGCTCTGGATAATGAATTCAACTGTTTCAGTCTCCAAGCGTCCAACTTTGGTCAAAACGAATGTTTTCCTCTTCACATACCTAAATAAGTTTTTACCGTCCTGCTTTATATTCTTGGCTAGGTTACCATCGTACCTCATCTTTCCTCCCCGTATTGCGTTATTAGTTATCTTCTGTTGATTTTTAAACATTACCCAATCCTCTTGCTTCCGGCTCATCTTTGCTACATTGTACTCCTTCGCTTTACTTTTTACATTGTTCCTGACGTCGTTGTCAGCCATGGTCGCCCTTTTCTCTCCTTGGAATCTTTCTTCCTCCTAGAAATGAACTGATCCTGCACATTTTGTATTATTCCTAGGGATTCCTATTCCATTTGTGTTCCATTGTCATCCCTGCTAGTGTGTCTTTCCAGTCAACTTTGGCCAGCTCCCCGCTGTTGGCCCCATAATTCTATCTATTCAACAGTAACACTGGCACCTCCGATCTACCCTACTCCCGCTCTAACTGTCTATTTCATTTCGGAGTCACGTGAGTGACTTCTTGAAGAACCCGCCAGCACGCATGCGGGACATATCGTCGCAACGCATTGCAGTAGACGGCTGGAGGTGGAGCGCGGCTCACCACCAGCCCTTCATAAGAGCCACTCAGGTAAGTATAGGCAACCTTGAGTTGGTTGTTCTTGTTGTGTTGAGTGTTTTTTCTCTCCAGCAGAAACATGGATAGAAGGAGTAAGGGCCGCAGGACGTCCGCAAGGAGTCGCCGCCACCTATCCCGGAGCGCTCTTCAACGGCAGCACCCGCTAGTCGGGCCGGGAAAAAGGCGCGTAAGTCGAGGAGCCCTGTTGTCACAGGACCCGACCCACAGACGCACCTTAGCTCCAGCGAGAGCAGGACATCAGTACAGCGCCGGAGCAGGCAGACCCTGACTCCATCTCATTGCCACCAACGGGATCTTTGGTTGACCCGGGCAAACAGGGTGCACGTGCTGCCGCACGGCCTTTCTCTCTGAGCCCTCGCAGAAGAGCCAGGGCTAGAGTCCGTCTCCCTAGCCCTTCGCGGGCGGAGGTATCACCAAAGGCCGCATACAATGCGGACTGGTGGATTGGCGAGACTCAAGTCCACTGGCAGACCTGAGAGGGCCAGTGTGGACTCACCAACCAGCAGGACTGGGAAGAGTCGCACAGGTGGAGTCTCGCCACGGCCACCGAGTCCCCCGTTGGCGGCAGGACGGGACCGTACGCCGTCTGGGTCCAGATTAAGGACAGTCGGCCAGCCCGCGCGGATGTCGGGTCACCACGCCGCGGCGTTGGGTGCCGACCTCTCACCGCGTTTGCCCTTGGAAACAGCAGGACCGAGCTCAGCCAAAAGGAGGCGTTTGAGCAGATCCGCGCGGGAATCGCTCAGTTTCGCTGAGGCGGCTGGTAGCGACGTTTCATTCCGGCACCGAGATTACCTCGACGAGGTACGGACCGATGACAGAAGCCTCAGAAGTTCCTTTGGGCATGAAGACTCCGACCGCCCGTTCTCGCATAGCGAAGGGCGAATTGATAGGATGGAGAGGATGATGGAACTTATCCTGCAGCAAAGCCAAAGGCGGGAAACATTTGGTTCCAGGGGACACATGGATATATCCCCGTCATCAACGGAAAGCATGAGACAGCCAGAAGATGAGGAGATCTTGGTCCACGCACCAACAACACCTGAGGTCCCTCAGGAGGAGCTCCTGGACGTGGCAACCACGTTTGCACTACCTGAATCGTCAGGACAACCCCTCAACTCCAAACTGGGTGCTACCGTTTACTTCCTCACGCACCATCAACTTCAAGAGCAGGTCCTTGCGGAGCCAATGAACAGGCACAAGGCACCAGGAAATTGCAACTCCCTCAATGTGCCTATCGTAAATATGCCGATTTGGGGCAATATTGGCCCAGGCGTCAGAGCTCAGGAAATGAAGTTGCAAAGGATCCTGAAGTTGCTCACTGCTGGGATTACCGCTTTCGCGAGGCCGGTGGACGGTGTGGATTTGAACACCGAGCAAGAGGATGCTCTGGCACTGCTGTGTAATACACAGTATGAAATTAATGCATTCAGGAAGAGCATTATCAAACCCACATTGAACCCCAAATTCGCGGGGCTATGCAGAGCACCCCCCCACGCCACCACACAGACAGTTGTTCGGGGAGGACCTCCCGAAGCAGGTCAAGGAATTGGATGACCATGCAAAGACGGTGGGTCTCATGACACCACATACCTTGACCAGGCAGCCGGCCAGGAAAGTACCAATCTTCAGGCCACGAGGCCCTGCCATTAGGCCAACAAGGACCTACGCTCCAGCACCGCCGCAATATCAGCAACCTCAACAGCCCAGGCCTTTTATAGGGCTAGGCCCCCAGCGGCCAGCATGGAAAATGCGGACTCCGCATTATCAACACAACCCAGCACATCCACGTCCCGCCAAACATGTCAGGGACCGCCGATAACCATGGACGTAAGGCGGTCTGGATTTCATGCACTTGCATGTCTAACTTCACATGTTGGTGGTAGACTACGGTTCTTTAAGGAGGCATGGGAAACCATCACTTCTGATGAGTTTATCTTACAAAGTATTCAAGGCCATGAGATTAAATTCATCAATGGTCATATTCCTCCACCCCAGCATATGCCAAATCGTAAATTTACACTATGCAGCAAGGAAACGGCAGTAGGCTATGCTGAAATCTTGAGGCTACAAGAAAAAGGCGTGATAGAAAGAACTATACACGAACCAATTGAATTTGTATCTAACATATTCACAAAAACCAAGAAGGATGGAGGATGTCGGGTTATTATTGATCTGACCCATTTGAATACTTTTGTAAAATATACCCATTTCAAAATGGACACGTTTGAAACAGGCAAATATTTGATTTATGAGGGCTGCTTTATGGCATGCATTGATTTAAAGGATGCATACTATTCAGTATCTATTCAGAAACATCACAGGAAGTTCTTGAAGTTTACCTGGATGGATCAGCTCTGGCAATACAAAGCTTTGCCAAATGGGCTTACCACAGCCCCCAGATTATTTACTAAATTAATCAAACCAGTGTTGGCTACACTGAGGAGACAAAACCACATGGTCATGGCCTATCTGGATATTATCCTAATTATTGGGAACACTCTGGAATCAGCGAAACTGGCAGTTTCAGCAACTGTGGAAATCTTTTAGAAAGTGGGATTCATTATCCATCCAGATAAATCGAAGTTCTGTCCTTCACAGGTCATGGATTATCTGGGATTCACGGTGGATTCCAATCGCATGATGGCCACCATACCAGCTAACAAAGTTGGGGATCTCATTCAAGCATGTGAGAATCTAGTCTGCGCCAGTATACCATCAATTAGACAAACTGCTAAGGTGATTGGGAAAATCGTAGCAGTTTTTCCAGCTGCCCAATACGGACCTTTGCATTATCAAAATTTGCAAAGAGCCAAGATTTCAGCGTTAAAATTGAACGCTGGACATTTTGATAGACCTATGCAGCTGCCTCTCAAGGCAAAAATTGAGTTACAATGGTGGATTGATAATATCCATGACTCAATTAAGCCCATCATTGTGCCCAAGCCGATGGTATACTTACAAACAGACGCAAGCTCCCATGGCTGGGGAGCCACGGACAACTACACTAGTTGTGGAGGCAGATGGGACACCCTTGAATCTACCCTGTTGTTGTCACAAGGGATAAATTATTTGGAGATGCTAGGAGCATTTCACGGACTTAGAGCTTATTGTTCAGACCTTACTGACACTCATGTCCGTCTCCAAATAGATAATACCACTGCGGTGGCATATCTAAATCATACGGGCGGTACCAGGTCAATTTCATGTGATGAATTGGCAGATACAATTTGGCTCTGGTGTATTCGACGGAATATTTGGATTTCAGCTACCTATTTACCAGGTAAGCTCAATACAGTGGAGGACACCCGGTCACGCAAATTTAATGACAACATCGAGTGGATGTTAAATCCCCAAATGTTCGCAAAAGTTACAGTCAAATTTGGTAAACCGGATATTGACCTTTTGGCGTCACGGTGGAACCATCAGGTACCAACATACGTATCATGGGAGCCAGATCCTGGGGCAATGGCGATGGACGCGTTCTCGCTAGATTGTGGGAAATGGTTTTTCTATGCATTTCCTCCATTTTGCATCATCAGTCGGGTATTGCGGAAAATACAGTCAGATGCTGCTAAAGGCATTCTTATCATACCCGACTGGCCTACGCAGCCATGGTATCCGGTGGTCCTTGATATGATCAGTCAACCATGGGTCCTCTTAGAGGGTTGCCCACAATTGGTGATGAACCCTGTCTCAGGGGAACCACATCCCTGCCATAGTCACCTAAAATTATTGGCCTGCAGGTTCTGAACAGGCCATTACTGCGGTATGGTCTACGATCAAGAACTATGGATACCATTGGAGCGTCATGCAGGGAGTCCACCAGGCGGCAATATCTTACAAATATCAGGAAATGGGAAACCTACTGCGGCCGCTCCCACATTGCATATGACTCCGTTACTATCACCGATGTGCTGGAATTCCTGGCGGGTTTGCATCATGACGAACACCTCATCAACAGCGCCAGGAGTGCGCTATCATTCTACCTCAATATTGAGGTAGGATCCAACAAGCTGGTGTCCAAACTCATGCGGGGAATATTTAATTCCAATCCGCCAAGACCTCATTACAACATCACCTGGGATATTGGGAAAGTATCAACCCTGCTCAGGACGTGTTCGCGCATGGAAGGGCTTGGATTGGACAAACTCACCCTGAACCTGGTGATGTTACTGGCACTGACTTCAGCGCAAAGGGTACAGACACTTCACAAGGTTAAGATTGATAGAATGATCTCTACCCCTGACAAAGTAATCTTCTTTATGGATGAATTACTCAAGCAGCATGGACCTGGATACACAGGGCTGCAGCTGAAGTTTCCAGCACACCCCGCTGATGCAAGGCTATATTTAGCCACCCATATCCGCCACTATATTAAAGTGACGAGGAAATTAAGGGGAATGGAGAAATGCCTACTCATCAGCCACAAAAAACCTCACCATAGAGTGACGGTACAGACGATCTCCAGATGGCTCATGTTCGTCTTGAGTGAAGCAGGTATTGACACTAATGTATTTAAATCCCATTCCAGCAGGGCTGCATCGACATCGGCCGCAAGCGTCATGGAGGTGCCCATGGACCATATTCTTGCCACAGCGGGATGGGCGAATAAAGCCACCTTTCAACGGTTTTATACTAAACCTGTTACCGCTCCTGTATTGTTCGCAGAGGCCGTGCTGAATGCGGGTCAAGAGCATACAGATGTCCCCCAGTGAGGGTTTTTTTCTTTGTTATTGTTAATAGATATTTTTTTTTTCAGTACAAGCAGTCTGGAAAGTTGATTACTCCTATCCATCCTTATAAGTGGTGTGTGACAGCATGGACGTTGTCCAGGGCATGGAATCACAGAGCTTTGAAGTCTTCACGAAGTCACTCACGTGACTCCGAAATGAAATAGTAAGATTAAAGGAGAACTTACCAGTTCGAAGGTTGATCTTTATTTTATGAGGAGTTGCAATGAGGGATCTCGTGCCCTCCGCTCCCAACCCTCGATCATAAAGTCAACTGGTAATTAGAGTCTCTTCAATCTTACTATAACAAGTCATGTCTCTGTTTGTTGGTTCTGTGATTCCACACCGCTGCTTTGAAGAATGTCGCGCATGCGTGCTGGCGGGTTCTTCAAAAAATCCCTCATCGCAACTCCTCATAAAATAAAGATCAACCTTCGAACCGGTAAGTTCTCGTTTAATCTTACTACTAAACCTGACCATATTATGGTCACTGCCTCCTAATGGCTCATTAACATCGAGTTCCTTTATTAAATCCGGTTCATTACATAGCACTAAATCCAGAATTGCCTTCTCCCTGGTAGGCTCCAATACAAGCTGTTCTAAGGATCCATCACGAAGGAACTCTACAAATTCCATTTCTTGGGGTCCAGTACCAACCTGCTTTTCCCAGTCTACCTGCATGTTGAAATCTCCTATTACAACCATACATTACTTTTGTTGCATGTCAATTTTAACTCCTGATTCAACTTGCGCACTATGATCAGGCTACTTTGTTGGGGGCTTGTAGATCAGTCCCATTGGGGTATTTTTACCCTTACAATTCCTTAGTTCTATCCATACTGACTCCACATCTCCTGTTTCAATATCGCCCCTTGCAAGGGACTGCATTTTATTCCTCAACCAACAGAGCAACCCCACCCCCTCTGCCCACCTGTCTGTCTTTTCGATAGGAGATATGCCCTTGAGAATTCGGTTCCCAGCCCCGGCCCTCTTGCAACCATGTCTCAGTAATTCCGACAACATCATAGTTGCCCGTTTCTAACTGAGCCTCAAGCTCGTCCACTTTATTCCTTATACTTCGCGCATCCATATACAGCACTTTGAACTTCGTATTCACTTCCCGCCTCGCAACTCTCGCAATTGGCCATGACCTTACTCTGTTGTCCCTTCTCGGCCTTTCTTTCCCAATAATTCGAGAATAATTTGTAATTTTTCCTGTAGCCACTTCCCCTTCAACTCCATCTTTATACTCCCAATGTGTCAATCGCTCCCCCTCCACTATTTAGTTTAAACCTACACATGTAGGCCTAGCAAACCTGCCTGCCAGAATGTCGGTCCCCCTCCAGTTAAGGTGTAACCGGTCCCTTTTGTACAGGTCACCCCTACCCCAGAAGAGATCCCAGTGGTCTATTAATCTAAATCTTGCTCCCAACTCCAGCCCCTAGGCCACACATTCAGATCCCCCTATCTCCCTGTCCTTGTCCTCTCTAGCACGAGGTACCGGAAGCAATCCAGGACAACCACCCTAGAAGTCAGGCATTTCAGTCTTCTTCCCAACTCTCTGTACTCATGTTGGATAACCTCCTTCCTCTTCTTCCTGTGCACAACAACTGCCGGATGTTCACCTTCTCTCTCGAGGATGTTCTGAATTCGGCTCGTGACATCCTTAACCATGGCACCAGGAAGGCAACATACCATCCTCGCGTCTCGTCTGCTGCCACAGAATCTCCTATCCGCTCCTCGGACAATGGAGTCACCCACCACTATGGCTCTGCCCGACATCGGTCTTGCCGGTCGAGTCCCATCTCAAGGATTGGAGCCACCGATCTGTCCGCAGCTCGGACTAGAATCATTTCCATGGACAGTTCCCAAGAGGGCGTACTTCTTAAGCACAGCCAACTGGGCCTTCTGCACTCCGCGATGTCCACCCTTTCTCTCCGCCACACACCTTGGTTCTTCCCGTATCCTCGGCGTGACCACCTCACTCTAGGTCCTGTCTAGGAAACTCTCGTTTTCCCGGATAGCCCTGAGGACATCCATCTGCTTCTCCAGTGCCCCAACACGGCTCATCCGGAGCTGAGGCTGGACGCACTTGCCACAGTTTGTAGAAAAAACAACATGTATTTTCTGCTGGTTTTATGGTTAAATCAGTGTTGCGAAGGACCACAGCTTGTAGTTTACTGTCAAGCATAACCCTCACAAGCTTATCGCGGGTGAGTTCATCCCGTAAATCCCGAAATCGACAGCGTGCAGCCATGCGCTTCAAGCCGCTGATAAAACGTTCAATTGTTTCGTCGACCTGCTGTAAGCGAACATAGAACTTGATCCTTTCAATAATGTAGTTAGAGCGCAGGTCACACAGCTCTCTGAACTTTCTGATCAAAACCGCAGGGTCATCGATTGTTTCAGCAGGTACTCTGACCTGACCGTCATCTTCCAAATCAGCAGGCGCAGAATTGAAGTTATCAGCACGATTCTTTGCTTCAGGTCCCGTCAAATTAAGCATAATTAATGTAATGAAGCTCGAAAAGTCGACAGCGTTCAACAATGTAACAATCAAAGATCAGAGGACTTGGACGGCGACACTGGGTTGCCATGTTTGAGATAATAAACACACAAAATAATCAGAAGGTAATAAAACCTGATAAACATGAGCGGAGTGGCCAAGATTCACTCTCTAACACCGTGTAATAATTCCACTCGAACGCACATCAAGCTACAACATATATTTTACTTCGGAGTCACGTGAGTGACTACGTGAAGAAGGCCCGCCTGGCGCTGGATCGGCATTACGTCGACGCTATCGGCAGAGGAAAGAGCTGCAGAGGCAGCTCCAACACAGCGGTAAGGAAACGGCCCGCAGGTAAGTAAAATTATTTTACTTCCAGGGCGTTTTCTTAAAACTCCGTAGGCTGGTAGGAAACCAGGAGGAGTTTAAATTAAAATAAAAATAAAAATGTTTTAAAAAAATCGCGGGTAAAACGTGCGTCCCGGGGTGTAAAAAGTCGGACAGCAGATTATTGCGGAGTTGGTTCCGATACCGGTGGCCGATTGAAATACCCGTTAGTAAGCCTTTAGTTGCTCCACAAACAAAACTTGAAAACCCTGTGCCTAAAATGTAAAAAGAGGCTTGAAAGGCCTGAGGTTTCTAAAAGATCCTGTAAGGTAAGCCTAAATTCGGCTAAGTATGGATCTAATGGAGGAAATACTCCAAACAATATCAACCAAGGGTCAAAGTACCCAGATATTCCCAGGCAGCCCCTGAGGGGGTTCCATATCGTGAATATGGTGCCAGTTAAAAATGAGAATTGAAACTCCAGTGCCTGGGATTGGACTGGAGGAAGTCTCCTTGAACGAGTTTCAGGAGTACCAGGGCTGTATGAGACAGACCCTGAAAGTGGAGTTTGTGGTCAGAAGTGCCCACCACAATACAAATCCAGGTGTGTCTGAGGGGCACAAAGTTACTATACCTGGTGGAGGCGGTGAGGCCATGGAAGGAAACCTGGCGGCCAATGTTAATTATATGGTCTCTCACCTGCCTCAAGAAAGCTGTTATGGTTGAGACAGCAGATTTGCATTTAAACATGTGCTCGCTTCGGCAGCACATATACTAAAATTGGAGTGATGACGCTAATTCATGAAACATTCCAAAACACCTTTAAGAAGGTACCTGGTAAATCCGGGTTTTGGGCGCCAATGTCAGCAATTATGCGGGCGCAGGAATTACGGTTAAAAGAATCCTCAAGCTAATTGGCATCACTGTCTTTTAAGATAAGCTGGAAGGTTGTGGAATGACTAAAGTTCAGAATAAAACAAAATATGTTAGGTTTATTCTGCAAACTCATTTTGAGATAAATTATATAAATGGAAAATTGCCATTCGGCCTCTTTTACATCCAAAGATTTACAGGACAAGCAATGTTCAAGCTCCTGGTTATTTGTTCGGAGGAAATCTGTTTAAAACAATTAAAGTAATGGATGAAGAGGCAAAAACTGTTGGTCTTGTGAAACCCTTCAGTTGGCCAGAAGGCTGGTCATATGAAAAAGGGATTTGATTTGAGCCGAGGCAGGAGTATGATAAGGAAGAATTTCCAGCCAGCAAATCGCTTCTCGGCTTTTTGGCTAAGATCAAGTGTGGTATCTGTTCTTATCAGTTTAATATCTGATACGTCCCTTATCTAGGGACCATATATTAATTAAAAATAACGAATGTACACCCATTTATTGGGTAAGGAGGTCATTTCGTCAAACAGTTGGAGAGGTACAAAACTTAATCCTATTAAAGAAGGATGTTTGGATGAACCTCAGATTGGTGGTAGACTCCAAATGTTTGATGATCAGGAGGTATGGATCCATTGGGACACGATAAGCCTCATCATTTTTTCATGTTTGCAGTCTTGAAATAATTCAAATTGACAAAGACGTTAAGAATTTGTGTGAGGAAGGAGTTATTGAGAAAACAGGAAAGGATCCACAACAATTGTATCAAATATTTCCCCAGACCAAAGAAAGATGGGGTTGTAGAATCATTTTAGATCTCACACAATTAAATACATTGTCCAGTATAAACATTTTTTAAATGGACACATTCAACACTGCAATGCAGCAGGTATCTACAGGTTGTTATATGGCTACAATAAATTGAAGAGATGCATATTTCGGTCCCAATTCACCATAATTTCGCAGGTAATTAAAGTTTATGGATGGGACAGCTGTGGTACTACAAAGCTTTGCCTAAAGGATTAAGCCAGCATTTGCACTGCTTTAGGCACAAAAGCACATCGTTATGGCTTATCTAGATGACATTTAATTGTCAATGCTAATCAGGAGCCAGGTGGAAAATTAGTCTCAGCAACTACAAGTTGTTTGAGAAGTTGGGTTCATGATCCATCCAACAAATCTAAGTTACAGCAATCCCAAACCATTGAATATCTGGGGTTTGAGATTAACTCAGTTACCATGTTGGTAACTTTACCAATGGATAAGTGTTGGATTTGACAAATGTGTGTCAAGACCTGATTAACAAACCTTATCCCTCCATCCGAGAGGTTGCCAAGGTTATTGGTAAATTGGCAGTAGCATTTCCAGACAGTAGAGTTTGGTCGTCTACATTACCAAAATCTTCAAAGGGCAAAAACTCGAGCGCTTATTCAGCGAGCAAGCCATTTGATAGGCCAATGCAATAGCCTAAGGAAGCTTTATCAGAATTACATTGGTGGATTGAGAATGTTCCATAAGATGCTAAGAACTTTTTAGTTCATCAGCCAGTAGTGTTTTTGCAAAATGACGAAAGTTCTCTCGGATGGGGGGGGGGGGGGGGGGGGGGGGGCTACGGATAATGAGACCAGCTGTAGAGGCAGATGGGCTGTCCAAGAGGATTTATTGTTCCAAACATATGGTATTAATTATTTGGAGCTCTTGGAAGCATTTTATGGATTAAAAGCTTATTGCCCTTCATTAAAGGATTTGCATGTCCAAGTACAAATAGATTATACCACAGCTGTGGCATATATCAATCACATGGGTGGTGTCAGATCAATATCATGTGATCATCTGGTAAACCAGATGTGGCAATGGTGTATGGCAAAAAGTATTTGGCTTTCAGCTATTTATCTCTCGGGGAGAGACAATGTTGTGGCAGACAAAAGATCACGAATATTTAAAGACAATACAGAATGGATGTTAATCCACAAAATTTCAAAATATTGTCAGTCGGTATGGAGTACCGGACATTGATCTGTTTGCATCTAGATTGAATCACCAATTGCCCAAATACGTGTCTTGGGGAACACGATCCAGGGGCAGTAGCGGTGGATGCTTTCTCGCTGCACTGGGGAATTTGTTATTTTATGATTTTCCTCATTCTGTCTCATTGGGCAATGTCTCAATAAAAAGCGCTAGACGCTGCCGAAGGCAATTTTGGTGGTGTCAGATTGGCCCAGGCAGTCATGGTTCCCATTGATGCTAAAATGATTATTGAACCATGTATGACAATTCCCAGTTGCGACAATCTGTTGACACAACCAGTAACAAAAGAAATTCATCCATTGCATGATCATATGAATTTGTTAATCTGCAGGTTCTGACCAGACCATTGCAAGAGTTTGAACTATCGGACAGGACCATGGATGTTATAGTTGCAGCTTGGAGGAATAGCACTAAAACAATATAAGTCGCATATAAGGAAATGGGAAGTTTGTACACAGCCAAAGATATCTTATCATACTGCAAACATTTCAAATGTATTAGAGTTCCTTGCTGGGTTACACTTTGATGAGCATTTGAGTTATAGTGCCATTAATTGTGCTCGTAGTGCATTGTCATCCTATTTAGGACAAATTTCAGATCGGGATTCAGTTGGGTCTCACCCATTAGTATCCCGATTCATGAAAGGAATTTCAATAAAATTATCCCAAGCCCAGATATACAGGAATTTGGGATGTTAGCATTGTTCTCACTTTATTAAACAATGGACTCCAATTAATTCAATGTCTTTGCAGAAATTAACATTCAAGGTGGTAATGTTAATGGCATTGGTATCAGCTCAAAAAGAGTACAAGCTTTGCAACTGTAACGGTTGGATTGCATGCATGTGACTACAGATAACATTATGTTTTATGTTTATGACTTGATCAAACAAAGCAGACCAGGAAGAACTGGAATTAAGGTAATGTTTAAAGCATATCCTATTGATGAAACATTGTGTGTGGTTAAGCATTTAACTCAATACATTGAGGTAACCAAAATCTCAGAGGTTCTGAGAAAGCGTTATTAATAACACACAAAAAGCCACATACAAAAGGTTCAGTTCAAACTATTTCTGGATGGTTTGTGTCTAGCCAGAATAGATACTGATGTGTTTAAATTTCACTCCACTAAGGCGGCAGCTGCGTCCGTGGCAAAGGTACAGGACGTGCCACTCGATAACATTTTAGAGGCCGCAGGGTGGTCTAGAGAAGAGATTTTCAAAGTTCTAGAATAAACCTGTTGTCACGGTGCCAGGTTTTGGACACACAGTAATGGGTTCTCTTTAATGCTTGCTTTGTTTTATATTATCGATTTATATTAACGATTTATGTTACCATTGACAACATTTATCAATTTATTTTGTAATTTTCCCCTAAGATAGAGGGGTTATTTTTAAAAAAATGTTCTTTTTATGATTAAAGGACTTATTACATAAATTGTAACAATGTCCTAAAATACTATTTACTCACTACTGTTTTGTCTAAACAGAGAGTCGTATGAAATGAATTTACGACATGAAAGACACAGAGCTTCAAAATATTCACGTAGTCACTCACGCGACTCCGAAGTAAAATAGTGAGATTAAACGAGAACTTACCAGTTCGAAGTTTGATCTTTATTTTATGAGGAGTTACGATGAGGGATTACGTGCCCTCCACTCCCAACCCTCATAATGTAAATGATCATCTGGTAGTTCTAGTCTATTTTGAGCCTTACTATTTTACTTCGGCTATTGGTTCTGTGTTTTTAATGCCGCTGCTTTGAAGTATGCCGATCCAGCGCCAGGCGGGCCTTCTTCACGTAATCCCTCATCGTAACTCCTCATAAAATAAAGATCAAACTTCGAACTGGTAATTTCTCATTTAATCTCACTATTTATTACTACATACAGCTAGGATCTGCAGTGATCACATCTCCGAGCTGCTATTCATTTCCAACATGTGTAAGCAGGCACTTGATAATATGAAGTACATAGTAGGCGGAGTCACTACCAACAAACACTATAATTGGCTAGTATGAAACAACAAATCTACACATTCCATCCCATTTCAAGTGAAGTCAAGTCAAGCACATTGTATGCACGGCTAACAAACCAGCCCATTCCATGCCATTTCCAGTCAAATCAAGCACAGCGAGTGCAGGGCAAACAAACCAATCTAGTGGAATCAAGGGATCTGGTGAGAAGGCAAGCACGGGTTATTGATTTGTGACGATCAGCCATGATCACAATGAATGGCGGTGCAGGCATGAAGGGCCGAATGGCCTCCTCGTGCACCTGTTTTCTATGTTTCTATATTTCTCTGTTTCTATTCCATTTCAAGTCAAGTCAAGCAAATTGCGGGCTGTCAAATCATTTATTGCAAATTCTTTGCAGGGTAACAGATCATTTATTGCAAGCACATTAAGGGCGAACCATTCGTCATTTATTGCAAGCACAGTGCAGGGTAACAAATCATGGCCCTCGGATGGGGCGTTACCTTCATCATGACAGAAGAGAGGACCAATCATGATTGACAGAAGAGATAACCAATCAGCTGATCTCACGATTTAAAAAAAAACATTTTTTTAAACTTATTTCAGCGATCGGAAAAATCTTGGGGTGGTAAGAGAGGAGGAGGACTGTCAGTAAGTTGGCGTAAACGTGTGCAATATAGGGCTGCGTTTTTTTTCTGAAATCAGTTTACAATGTAGACAGGAAGTGGTCAGGAGGAGATTTTTAGTTATAGTATAGATATTGTCCAGCTTGATTGGGATCAGTAAATATTCATGAGGATGTTGCCAAGGCGAGAGGGTGTGAGCTATATGGAGAGGCTGAGTAGGCTCTGTCGCTATTCCACGGAACGGATGAGAAGATGAATGATTTTATATAGATATTATCAAAATCATGAGTTGAATAGATCGGGTAGATGCATAGAATCTAGAGTTGGGGAATCGAGCACCAGAGGATATAGGTTCAAGTTGAAGGGGAAAAGATTTAATAGGAATCCGTGGTGATTTCACACAGAGGGTGGTGGGTGTATGAAGCAAACTGCCAGCAGAGGCAGTTGAGGCTGGGCTATCCCGTCGATTAAGAAACAGTTGGACAGGTAAATGGATAGGACAGGTCTGGAGGGATATGGACCAAGCGCAGGCAAGTGAGACAAGTGCAGCTGGGACATTGTTGGCTGGTGTAGGTGAGTTGGGCCGAAGCGCTTGTGTCCACACAGATTCGGTCTATGACTATCAATTACATTATGACTATGAGAGTGAGGAAGGCGAAGGGAGGTTGAGAAAGCAAGGGGAGGAAGGGGGAAGGAAGGGGGAGGTGGAGAAGAGAAGAAGTAGGGTGAGGGAGGGGAGAGGATGTGGAGGGGGCGGTGGGAAGGGGAGGGAGGGTGGAAGGGAGGAGAGGGAGGAAGGGGAGAGGGGGGCTGGAGGATATGGAGGTCAAGGGAGAGGGAGGAAGGGGCGGGAAGAAGAAAGAGAAGGAGGTTGAGGGCGAGGGATGGTGATAGGGATGTGGGAGGAACGGGGAGGAGGGGGCAGGGATGGGTGCAAGGGTGAGGAAAGGGGAGGGTTGAGGTAGGCGAGAGGGAAGGTTAGGGAGGGTGGAAGGATGAGAGGGAGGGAGGGGGAGTGGAAGAGGGAGGGGGAGGGAGCGGGAGGAGGAGGTTAATGGAAGGGGTTGAGAGTAAAGTTAATGGGAAGGGGAGAGGAAGGGAGAGGGAGGGTAGGTGGAGGGAGAGGGAGAGGAAGGTTGAGGGGAAGAGGCAGAAGGCGAGGCAGATGGAGGGAGAGAGGTGGGGATGTGAGGGGCGAGGAAGGAGAGGTGGTTGGGGATGAAAGAGGGAGGGAGGACGAGGAAGGGGTTGGAGATGAGGGGAATGGGGAGGGAGGGGATGGATGGGGATGGGGAGAATGGGTCTAGGGAGGAATGTAAGAGGGAGGAAAGAGGGTGGGAGACAGTGGGAGGGAGGGAGGGAGCGAAAGGGGGCTGGAGGGGGAAAGGAAGGGTAGGGGATGGTGAGTGGGAGGGAGGAAGGGAGCGGGTAGGAGGGGAGGTGGATGTAGATTGGTTCCTCCACACTAAACAGTTGTAGTGCTTTATTATTAGAAGCTCCGCCTACTGAACGGTTTATATTACCGTAACCCAGCTTGTGCTGTTGGTGTATTTGCCGCCACACAGCTGAAGCAACATGCTGTTGTGTACAGTAAGTGTCTTTCAATAAATTCTGTTGTACCATGTTTGTGAGAATGACTGCGTCATTTACATGGTGTCAAGAAGTGGTTGGTAACCCACTCCGTGTTTAAGTATATCGGTTTTGATTTTGTCCGCTGAGTTTTGTCTAGTCCATTGACTATAGCTGCCATGGCCAGGTCGCTTCTCCGGCCAGACCCTCTGATCTGGCATTCGGACATCGCTGAACGTTGGCGCATCTTTGAGCGCGACTTCAACCATTACATTAGTGCTGCTCATCACACCGCTGCAGCAGAAGTGTGTGCTTCTATACTACTCAACGTTGCTGGCCCTGAAGTAATGGAGCGCGCTCAGCGTTTCGACTATGCGCCTGCAGTTCTGGATCACAGCAACCAGATCGTGGTACCAGCTGGACCGATTGATCCTGCAGTCCAACTCGCTAAGTTCTGACAGCTGTGTGACCTTCGTGGCAACTGCGCACTTGAACGTACTAAAGGACCTGTCCTACTTGGGCGTCATTGGCGCGTTAAATGCAATGTCATGTCTTTGTCTGAATTTAAACTAATCCGTAATGCCGAACGTATTGCAAACACTTCGGCCACTTTGCTAGCCTACGGGGAGGAGAACTACTTCCACTAGGAGAAACGGAACTGAACTGCCACCTGGTCAGAAGCTCACAAACGGAAGATTGTCATTGTCAGTGAGAATTCTGCAACTCTGCTTGGCATTAACGCATGCCAGGAGATAGGAATGGTTACCTTTGGGCTTGCAGTCCATCAAATTTCACCCACTGAGGGTTCCACTCAACAGATAGTTTCACAATACAAATAACTATTTGAAGACAGGCTTGGAAAGCTGCCCGTCAAGCACAACATCACCACGGATTCAAATGTCCTACCTGTGGGCCACGCACCATACCGTATTCCGCATGCAATGCGCGACAGTGTACACAATGAGCTCCAGCGGATGGCGCCCTGGGTGTCATTGCTACGGCCACTGACCCGTCTGTCTCCCACTGACTCCCACAACATCGGGAACATGTTCCTGCATCAAGCGTGTCCAAGCCCTTAGCAATCTTATATTTCAATGAGATGCCCTCTCATCCTTCAAAACTGCAGAGTGTACAAGCCCAGCTGCTGCAGAGTGTACAAGCCCAGGGCTGACATGCCATCAAGAACCCCACGGACAACCTGGGGATCAGTACAGTTCGGGGAACGGAGCTCGGGGGTGCGTGTATCAGTGCTCTCGTGGAAATCACACAATGTTGGTGTTTCAAACATCGTTGGGATGTCGGAGGATGTACAGCAATATTTATAAACATCTTGTGTGTCGCTGCAACTCGGCAAGCATTTATTTGAAGATGTTTATGCGTGTTTTGGGGCTGTGTGAGGTGTTATCACCACACTGCGTAGCTCCCACTATTGTCGCTGACAGCCTGCCTAAGACTCTATCGACCCAAAACTTAGAAGAGTAGAACGTTTCTCGACTTTACACCTTTGTCCAGAACAACCATCCCTGCTGCCTCATCACCACTGACTGGGCTGGGCTGGCGTTTGTGGTGTGGGAGGATTTATGCACCTCCTCGACTTTCTGCGGCCTTGAAAGAGTTAGCCTGACATCGGCGGTGCGGATGATGATGGAGTCAATCATAAAAGATAGAATAACTGATGAAAGTGACACACGGAAAGTGGAGATGAAGTGACACACGGTGGTTTGTACTTATGGATGAGCTCACTGTGGTTGTATTAATGAAGAGACAGACTGTGGGGAAAATACTGATGTAGTGACACACTGGGATAGTAATGATGGAATAACGCACCGCGGGGTGAAAGGAAAAACACTAGGGGATGGAACGAAAACATGTGTGGTAAATTTGATGGAATGACATTTCGTCGGGTAGTACTGATGGAATAACACGCTGCGGACTGGAAGTGATGGAATGACGCACTGTGCGTTAGTACTGATGGAATAATAAACTGTGGGATAATCCACTGATGGAGCGACACACTATGGGGTAGTACGGACATCACTACGGGGTGGCATCCACTCCCCGCACACTCGGGGCAGAATGCGGCTAACCTGCAACCCAGCACATATTTGTGATTTGATGTGAAACCCGAGCCACGATCGGAAACCCCCCTCGCGCACAAGGAGAACGTGCAATATCCACTCAAAAAGCAGTCGAGGTCAGCATTGAACTGGTGTTTCTGCTCTTGTGATGCAGTAACTGAACCCGTCGCGCCATTGTAAACCACGTGTCTGGCTCACGTCTCCCTACCCAGTATGTGTTTGGAGCTAAGATGCTTGCAGAGAAGTTACGTTTTTTGTGAAGTTTGCAGCGATTAGGGAGAAGGTTGACCCTTCGACCATGCGAGATGTAAGGGAGATCATGCGAAATGTAACGGAGACACGAGGAGTTTTCTAATGTTTGAAGTAATAAGCTGGAGTTCGATGAAGATGGTAGTAAGGAATCGGAGAAATTTGGATGTATCATCAATAGAGCATTTATTTACCAAAAGAGTGTGTTTTGAAGCCATATATGTGAAGAAGCTCTGAAGGTCATTGTGAGTAAGCTCGTTTGCGTTTCGAAAACAACCCCCCTTAACCATGGTCATCCATTTAGCGGCTAGAGCGTTCATTTCTGGAAAGATATAAACATCTGCCGCTAAATTAAGTCGAAGGTAAACGCCGGCAGGGGGTTAAATACCAGTCCCAGAGATTTGGACAGAACATTAAGTCGAAGGAGACCTCAGTCTCAGGTTTGATACAAGCCCCAGAGATTGGGACACATGATTGGCAAAGATTATCGGAGAGGTTTATGCGGTAGAAAGCGGTTCAAGTCGTGGAATTGAAGAAAATACCAGTCCCAGAGATAGAAACAGAAGTTTAGCTAAGATTCTCGGAGAGGTTTTAGACAACAGACAATATATAAATAGGTGCAGGAATAAGCCATTCGGTCCTTCGCGCCAGCACCACCATTAAATATGGTCATTGCTGATCAACCCCAATCAGTACCCCGTTCATGCCTTTTCCCCATATCCCCCGACTCCCCATATCCCCCTGTCTAGCTCTCTCTTGAACGCATCCAGAGAACCTTCCGCAACCGCCCTCTGACGCAGAGAATTCCACACTAACAACTCTTTATGAGAAAAGATTTTTCCTCGTCTCCTTTCTAAATGGCTTACTGCTTATTCTTAAGCTGTGTGTGGCCCCTGGTTCTGACACCCCTAACATCGGGAACATATTTCCTGCCTCTAGCGTGTCCAAACCATTAACAACCTTATGTGTTTCAATGAGATTCCATCTCATCCTTTTAAACTCCAGAGTGTACAAGCCCAGCTGCTCCATTCTCTCAGCATATGACAGTCCCGCCATCCCGGGAATTATACTTGTAAACCTACGTTGCACCTCCTCAATAGCAAGAATGTCCTTCCTCAAATTAGCGGACCAAAACTGCGCACACAACTTCAGGTGTGGTCTCACTAGGGCTCTGTACAACTGCATAAGAACACCTGTGCTCCTCTATTCGATTCCGCGTGTTATGAAGCTCAAAATGCCATTCGTTTTCGTCACTGTTGTATGCTGTACCTGCATGCTTACTTTCATAGACCAATGTACAAGGAATCTCAGATCCAGTTGCACTTCCCATTTTCCCAACTTGACGCCATTAAGATAGTGATCTCCCCTCCTGTTTTTACTACCAAAGTGGATAACCTCACATTTATCCGCATTAAACTTCATCTCCCATGCATCTTCCCATTCCCCCAACCTGTCCAAGTCACACTGCACTCTCAGAGCACTCTCCTCACAGTCCACACTACCACCCAGCTTTGTGTCATCTGCAAATTTGCTAATGTTACTTTGAATCCCTTCATCGAAAGCATTGATTTATATTGTATATAGCTGCGGTCCCAGCACCGAGCCTTGCGGTACCCCACTAGTCACTGCCTGCCATTCTGAAAGGGACACGTTAATCCCAATTCTTTGTGTCCTGTCGGCGAGCCATTTATCTATCCAAGTCAGCACTCCACCCCCAATACGGTGTGACTTAATTTTGCCCACTAAAGTCCTATGTGAGTCCTTATCAAATGGTTTCTGAAAGTCCAGGTACACTACATACACTGGCTCTACCTTGTCCATTTTCCTCGTTACATCTTCAAAAAAATTCCAGAAGATTAAAGCATGATTTCTGCTTCGTAAATCCATGCTGACTCGGACCGATCCTGTTACTGCCATCCAAATGTTCGGCTATTTCATATTTTATAATGGACTCCAGCATCTTCCCCACCACCGATGTCAGGCTAACTTGTCGATAATTCCCTGTTTTATCTCTCCCCCCTTTCTTAAAAAGTGGGATAACATTAGCTACCCTCCAATCCACAGGAACTGATCCTGAGTCTATAGAACATTGGAAAATTGTCACCAATGCATCCACGATTTCCAGAACCAGTTCCTTATGTACCCTGGGATGCTGCCCATCAGGCCCTGTGGATTTATCAGCCTTCAGACCCATCAGCCTATCCAACACCAGTTCCTTCCTAATGTTGATTTCCTTCAGTTGCTCCGTCACCCCAGATCCGCTGGCCACTCAGGACATCAGGAAGATTGTTTGTGCTCTCATTTGTGAAGACAGATCCACAGTACCTTTTCAACTCACCTGCCATTGCCTTGCTCTGGATAATGAATTCAACTTTTTCAGTCTCCAAGCGTCCAACTTTGGTCAAAACGAATGTTTTCCTCTTCACATACCTAAATAAGCTTTTACCGTCCTGCTTTATATTCTTGGCTAGCTTACCATCGTACCTCATCTTTTCTCCCCGTATTGCCTTTTTAGTTATCTTCTGTTGCTTTTTAAACATTACCCAATCCTCTTGCTTCCGGCTCATCTTTGCTACATTGTACTCCTTCGCTTTACTTTTTACATTGTTCCTGACGTCGTTGTCAGCCATGGTCGCCCTTTTTTCTCCTTGGAATCTTTCTTCCTCCTAGAAATGAACTGATCCTGCACATTTTGTATTATTCCTAGGGATTCCTATTCCATTTGTGTTCCATTGTCATCCCGGCTAGTGTGTCTTTCCGGTCAACTTTGGGCAGCTCCCCCCTGTTGGCCCCATAATTCCATCTATTCAACAGTAACACTGGCACCTCCGATCTACCCTACTCCCGCTCTAACTGTCTATTTCATTTCGGAGTCACGTGAGTGACTTCTTGAAGAACCCGCCAGCACGCATGCGGGACATATCGTCGCAACGCATTGCAGTCGACGGCTGGAGGTGGAGCGCGGCTCACCACCAGCCCTTCATAAGGGCCACTCAGGTAAGTATAGGCAACCTTGAGTTGGTTGTTCTTGTTGTGTTGAGTGTTTTTTCTCTCCAGCAGGAACATGGATAGAAGGAGTAAGGGCCGCAGGACGTCCGCAAGGAGTCGCCGGCCACCTATCCCGGAGCCCTCTTCAACGGCAGCACCCGCTAGTCGGGCCGGGAAAAAGGCGCGTAAGTCGAGGAGCCCTGTTGTCACAGGACCCGACCCACAGACACACCTTAGCTCTAGCGAGAGCAGGACATCAGTACAGCGCCGGAGCAGGCAGACCCTGACTCCATCTCATTGTCACCAACGGGATCGTTGGTTGACCCGGGCAAACAGGGTGCACGTGCTGCCGCACGGCCTTTCTCTCTGAGCCCTCGCAGAAGAGCCAGCGCTAGAGTCCGTCTCCCTAGCCCTTCGCGGGCGGAGGTATCACCAAAGGCCGCATACAATGCGGACTGGTGGATTGGCGAGACTCAGGTCCACTGGCAGACCTGAGAGGGCCAGTGTGGACTCACCAACCAGCAGGACTAGGAAGAGTCGCACAGGTGGAGTCTCGCCACGGCCACCGAGTCCCCCGTTGGCGGCAGGACGGGACCGTCCGCCGTCTGGGTCCAGATTAAGGACAGTCGGCAAGCCCGCGCGGATGTCGGGTCACCACGCCGCGGCGTTGGGTGTCGACCTCTCACCGCGTTTGCCCTTGGAGACAGCAGGACCGAGCTCAGCCAAAAGGAGGCGTTTGAGCAGATCCCCGCGGGAATCCCTCAGTTTCGCTGAGGCGGCTGGTAGCGACGTTTCATTCCGGCACCGAGATTACCTCGACGAGGTACGGGCCGATGACAGAAGCCTCAGAAGTGCCTTTGGGCATGAGGACTCCGACCGCCCGTTCTCGCATAGCGAAGGGCGAATTGACAGGATGGAGAGGATGATGGAACTTGTCCTGCAGCAAAGCCAAAGGCGGGAAACATTTGGTTCCAGTGGACACATGAATATATCCTCGTCATCAACGGAAAGCATGAGACAGCCAGAAGATGAGGAGATCTTGGTCCACGCACCAACAACACCTGAGGTCCCTCAGGAGGAGCTCCTGGACGTGGCAACCAAGTTTGCACTACCTGAATCGTCAGGACAACCCCTCAACTCCAAACTGGCTGCTACCGTTTACTTACTCACGAACCATCAACTTCAAGAGCAGGTCCTTGCGGAGGCCATGCACAGGCACAAGGCACCAGGAAATTGCAACTCCCTCAATGTGCCTATCGTAAATATGCCGATTTGGGGCAATATTGGCCAAGGCATCAGAGCTCAGGAAATGAAGTTGCAAAGGATCCTGAAGTTGCTCACTGCTGGGATTACCGCTTTCGCGAGGTCGGTGGACGGTGTGGATTTGAACACCGAGCAAGAGGATGCTCTGGCACTGCTGTGTAATACACAGTATGAAATTAATGCATTCAGGAAGAGCATTATCAAACCCACATTGAACCCCAAATTCGCGGGACTATGCAGAGCACCCCCCACGCCACCACACAGACAGTTGTTCGGGGAGGACCTCCCGAAGCAGGTCAAGGAATTGGATGACCATGCAAAGACGGTGGGTCTCATGACACCACATACCTTGACCAGGCAGACGGCCAGGAAAGTACCAATCTTCAGGCCACGAGGCCCCGCCATTAGGCCAGCAAGGACCTACGCTCCAGCACCGCCGCAATATCAGCAACCTCAACAGCCCAGGTCTTTTATAGTGCTAGTCCCCCAGCGGCCAGCATAGAAAATGCGGACTCCGCATTATCAACACAACCCAGCACCTCCACGTCCCGCCAAACATGTCAGGGACCGCCGATAACCATGGAGGTAAGGCGGTCTGGATTTCATGCACTTGCATGTCTAACTTCACATATTGGTGGTAGACTACGGTTCCTTAAGGAGGCATGGGAAACCATCACTTCTGATGAGTTTATCTTACAAAGTATTCAAGGCCATGAGATTAAATTCATCAATGGTCAAATTCCTCCACCGCAGCATATGCCAAATCGTAAATTTACACTATCCAGCAAGGAAACGGCAGTAGGCTATGCTGAAATCTTGAGGCTACAAGAAAAAGGCGTGATAGAAAGAACTATACACGAGCCAATTGAATTTGTATCTAACATATTCACAAAAACCAAGAAGGATGGAGGATGTCGGGTTATTATTGATCTGACCCATTTGAATACTTTTGTAAAATATACCCATTTCAAAATGGACACGTTTGAAACAGCCAAATATTTGATTTATGAGGGCTGCTTTATGGCATGCATTGATTTAAAGGATGCGTACTATTCAGTATCCATTCAGAAACATCACAGGAAGTTCTTGAAGTTTACCTGGATGGATCAGCTCTGGCAATACAAAGCTTTGCCAAATGGGCTTACCACAGCCCCCAGATTATTTACTAAATTAATCAAACCAGTGTTGGCTACACTGAGGAGACAAAACCACATGGTCATGGCCTATCTGGATGATATCCTAATTATTGGGAACACTCTGGAATCAGCGAAACTGGCAGTTTCAGAAACTGTGGAAATCTTTCAAAAAGTGGGATTCATTATCCATCCAGATAAATCAAAGTTCTGCCCTTCATAGGGCATGGATTATCTGGGATTCACGGTGGATTCCAATCGCATGATGGCTACCATACCAGCTAACAAAGTTGGGGATGTCATTCAAGCATGTAAGAATCTAGTCTGCGCCAGTATACCATCAATTAGACAAACTGCTAAGGTGATTGGGAAAATCGTAGCAGTTTTTCCAGCTGCCCAATACGGACCTTTTTGCATTATCAAAATTTGCAAAGAGCCAAGATTTCAGCGTTAAAATTGAACGCTGGACATTTTGATAGACCTATGCAGCTGCCTCTCAAGGCAAAAATTAAGTTACAATGGTGGATTGATGATATCCATGACTCATTTAAGCCCATCATTGTGCCCAAGCCGATGGTATACTTACAAACAGATGCAAGCTCCCATGGCTGGGGAGCCACGGACAACTACACTAGTTGTGGAGGCAGACCCTTGAATCTACCCTGTTGTTGTCACAAGGGATAAATTATTTGGAGATGCTAGGAGCATTTCACGGACTTAGAGCTTATTGTTCAGACCTTACTGACACTCATGTCCGTCTCCAAATAGATAATACCACTGCGGTGGCATATCTAAATCATATGGGCGGTACCAGGTCAATTTCATGTGATTAATTGGCAGATACAATTTGGCTCTGGTGTATTCGACGGAATATTTGGATTTCAGCTACCTATTTACCAGGTAAGCTCAATACAGTGGCGGACACCAGGTCACGCAAATTTAATGACAACATCGAGTTGTTGTTAAATCCCCAAATATTCGCAAAAGTTACAGTCAAATTTGGTAAACCGGATATTGACCTTTTGGCGTCACGGTGGAACCATCAGGTACCAACATACGTATCATGGGAGCCAGATCCTGGGGCAATGGCGATGGACGCGTTCTCGCTAGATTGTGGGAAATGGTTTTTCTATGCATTTCCTCCATTTTGCCTCATCAGTCGGGTATTGCGGAAAATACAGTCAGATGCTGCTAAAGGCATTCTTATCATACCCGACTGGCCTACGCAGCCATGGTATCCGGTGGTCCTTGATATGATCAGTCAACCATGAGTCCTCTTAGAGGGTTGCCCACAATTGGTGATGAACCCTGTCTCAGGGGAACCACATCCCTGCCATAGTCACCTAAAATTATTGGCTTGTAGGTTCTGAACAGGCCATTACTGCGGTATGGTCTGCCATCAAGAACTATGGATACCATTGGAGCGTCATGCAGGGAGTCCACCAGGCGGCAATATCTTACACATATCAGGAAATGGGAAACCTACTGCGGCCGCTCCCACATTGCATATGACTCCGTTACTATCACCGATGTGCTGGAATTCCTGGCGGGGTTGCATCATGACGAACACCTCATCAACAGCGCCAGGAGTGCGCTATCATTCTACCTCAATATTGAGGTAGGATCCAACAAGCTGGTGTCCAAACTCATGCGGGGAATATTTAATTCCAATCCGCCAAGACCTCGTTACAACATCACCTGGGATATTGGGAAAGTATCAACCCTGCTCAGGACGTGGTCGCCCATGGAAGGGCTTGGATTGGACAAACTCACCCTGAAGCTGGTGATGTTACTGGCACTGACTTCAGCGCAAAGGGTACAGAAACTTCACAAGGTCAAGATTGACAGAATAATCTCTACCCCTGACAAAGTAATCTTCTTTATGGATGAATTACTCAAGCAGCATGGACCTGGATACACAGGGCTGCAGTTGAAGTTTCCAGCATACCCCGCTGATGCAAGGCTATATTTAGCCACCCATATCCGCCACTATATTAAAGTGACGAGGAAATTAAGGGGAATGGAGAAATGCCTACTCATCAGCCACAAAAAACCTCACCATAGAGTGACGGTACAGACGATCTCCAGATGGCTCATGATCGTCTTGAATGAAGCAGGTATTGACACTAATGTATTTAAATCCCATTCCAGCAGGGCTGCATCGACATCGGCCGCAAGGGTCATGGAGGTGCCCATGACCATATTCTTGCCACAGCGGGATGGGCGAATGAAGCCACCTTTCAACGGTTTTATAATAAACCTGTTACCGCTCCTGTATTGTTCGCAGAGGCTGTGCTGAATGCGGGTCAAGAGCATACAGATGTCCCCCAGTGAGGGTTTTTTTCTTTGTTATTGTTAATAGATATTTTTTTTTTCAGTACAAGCAGTCTGGAAAGTTGATTACTCCTATCCATCCTTATAAGTGGTGTGTGACAGCATGGACGTTGTCCAGGGCATGGAATCACAGAGCTTTGAAGTCTTCACGAAGTCACTCACGTGACTCCGAAATGAAATAGTAAGATTAAAGGAGAACTTACCAGTTTGAAGGTTGATCTTTATTTTATGAGGAGTTGCGGTGAGGGATCTCGTGCCCTCCGCTCCCAACCCTCGATCATAAAGTCAACTGGTAATTAGAGTATCTTCAATCTTATTATAACAAGTCATGTCTCTGTTTGTTGGTTTTGTGATTCCACACCGCTGCTTTGAAGAATGTCGCGCATGCGTGCTGGCGGGTTCTTCACGAAATCCCTCATCGCAACTCCTCATAAAATAAAGATCAACCTTCGAACTGGTAAGTTCTCGTTTAATCTTACTACTAAACCTGACCATATTATGGTCACTGCCTCCTAATGGCTCATTAACATCGAGGTCCTTTATTAAATCCGGTTCATTACATAGCACTAAATCCAGAATTGCCTTCTCCCTGGTAGGCTCCAATACAAGCTGTTCTAAGAATCCATCACGAAGGAACTCTATAAATTCCATTTCTTGGGGTCCAGTACCAACCTGCTTTTCCCAGTCTACCTGCATGTTGAAATCTCCTATTACAACCATACATTACTTTTGTTGCATGTCCATTTTAACTCCTGATTCAACTTGCGCACTATGATCAGGCTACTTTTTTGGGGGCTTGTAGATCAGTCCCATTGGGGTATTTTTACCCTTGCAATTCCTTAGTTCTATCCATACTGACTCCACATCTCCTGTTTCAATATCGCCCCTTGCAAGGGACTGCATTTTATTCCTCAACCAACAGAGCAACCCCACCCCCTCTGCCTATCTGGCTGTCTTTTCGATAGGAGATATGCCCTTGAGAATTCGGTTCCCAGCCCCGGCCCTCTTGCAACCATGTCTCAGTAATTCCGACAACATCATAGTTGCCCGTTTCTAACTGAGCCTCAAGCTCGTCCACTTTATTCCTTATACTTCGCGCATCCATATACAGCACTTTGAACTTCGTATTCATTTCCCGCCTCGCACCGCTCGCAATTGGCCATGACCTTACTCTGTTGTCCCTTCTCGGCCTTTCTTTCCCAATAATTCGAGAATAATTTGTAATTTTTCCTGTAGCCACTTCCCCTTCAACATCTTTATACTCCCAATGTGTCAATCGCTCCCCCGCCCCTAAATAGTTTAAAACTACACACGTGGGCCTAGCAAACCTGCCTGCCAGAATGTCGGTCCCCCTCCAGTTAAGGTGTAACCAGTCCCTTTTGTACAGGTCACCCCTACCCCAGAAGAGATCCCAGTGGTCTATTAATCTAAATCTTGCTCCCAACTCCAGCCCCTAGGCCACACATTCAGATCCTCCTATCTCCCTGTCCCTGTCCTCTCGAGCACGAGGTACCGGAAGCAATCCAGGACAACCACCCTAGAAGTCAGGCATTTGAGTCTTCTTCCCAACTCTCTGTACTCATGTTGGATAACCTCCTTCCTCTTCTTCCTGTGCACAACAACTGCCGGATGTTCACCTTCTCTCTCGAGGATGTTCTGAATTCGGCTCGTGACATCCTTAACCCTGGCACCAGGAAGGCAACATACCATCCTCGCGTCTCGTCTGCTGCCACAGAATCTCCGATCTGCTCCCCGGACAATGGAGTCACCCACCACTATGGCTCTGCCCGACATCGGTCTTGCCGGTCGAGTCCCATCTCAAGGATTGGAGCCACCGATCTGTCCGCAGCTCGGACTAGAATCATTTCCATGGACAGTTCCCAAGAGGGCGTACTTCTTAAGCACAGCCAACTGGGCCTTCTGCACTCCGCGATGTCCACCCTTTCTCTCCGCCACACACCTTGGTTCTTCCCGTATCCTCGGCGTGACCACCTCACTCTAGGTCCTGTCTAGGAAACTCTCGTTTTCCCGGATAGCCCTGAGGACATCCATCTGCTTCTCCAGTGCCCCAACACGGCTCTTCAGGAGCTGAGGCTGGACGCACTTGCCACAGTTTGTAGAAAAAACGACATATATTTTCTGCTGGTTTTATGGTTAAATCAGTGTTGCGAAGGACCACAGCTCGTAGTTTACTGTCAAGCATAACCCTCACAAGCTTATCGCGGGTGAGTTCATCCCGTAAATCCCGAAATCGACAGCGTGCAGCCATGCGCTTCAAGCCGCTGATAAAACGTTCAATTGTTTCGTCGACCTGCTGTAAGCGAACATAGAACTTGATCCTTTCAATAATGTAGTTAGAGCGCAGGTCACACAGCTCTCTGAACTTTCTGATCAAAACCGCAGGGTCATCGATTGTTTCAGCAGGTACTCTGACCTGACCGTCATCTTCCAAATCAGCAGGTGCAGAATTGAAGTTATCAGCACGATTCTTTGCTTCAGGTCCCGTCAAATTAAGCATAATTAATGTAATGAAGCTCGAAAAGACGACAGCGTTCAACAATGTAACAATCAAAGATCAGAGGACTTGGACGGCGACACTGGGTTGCCATGTTGGAGATAATAAACACACAAAATATTCAGAAGGTAATAAAACCTGATAAACATGAGCGGAGTGGCCAAGATTCACTCTCTAACACCGTGTAATAATTCCACTCGAACGCACATCAAGCTACAACATATATTTTACTTCGGAGTCACGTGAGTGACTACGTGAAGAAGGCCCGCCTGGCGCTGGATCGGCATTACGTCGACGCTATCGGCAGAGGAAAGAGCTGCAGAGGCAGCTCCAACACAGCGGTAAGGAAACGGCCCGCAGGTAAGTAACATTATTTTACTTCCAGGGCCTTTTCTTAAAACACCGTAGGCTGGTAGGAAACCAGGAGGAGTTTAAATTAAAATAAAAATAAAAATGTTTTAAAAAAATCGCGGGTAAAACGTGCGTCCCGGGGTGTAAAAAGTCGGGACAGCAGATTATTGCGGAGTTGGTTCCGATACCGGTGGCCGATTGAAATACCCGTTAGTAAGCCTTTGGTTGCTCCACAAACAAAACTTGAAAACCCAGTGCCTAAAATGTAAAAAGAGGCTTGAAAGGCCTGAGGTTTCTAAAAGATCCTGTAAGGTAAGCCTAAAATTGGCTAAGTATGGATCTAATGGAGGAAATACTCCAAACAATATCAACCAAGGGTCAAAGTACCCAGATATTCCCAGGCAGCCCCTGAGGGGGTTCCATATCGTGAATATGGTGCCAGTTAAAAATGGGAATTGAAACTCCAGTGCCTGGGATTGGGCTGGAGGAAGTCTCCTTGAACGAGTTTCAGGAGTACCAGGGCTGTATGAGACAGACCCTGAAAGTGGAGTTTGTGGTCAGAAGTACCCACCACAATACAAATCCAGGTGTGTCTGAGGGGCACAAAGTTACTATACCTGGTGGAGGCGGTGAGGCCATGGAAGGAAACCTGGCGGCCAATGTTAATTATATGGTCTCTCACCTGCCTCAAGAAAGCTGTTATGTTTGAGACAGCAGATTTGCATTTAAACATGTGCTCGCTTCGGCAGCACATATACTAAAATTGGAGTGATGACGCTAATTCATGAAACATTCCAAAACACCTTTAAGAAGGTACCTGGTAAATCCGGGTTTTGGGCGCCAATGTCAGCAATTATGCGGGCGCAGGAATTACGGTTAAAAGAATCCTCAAGCTAATTGGCATCGCTGTCTTTTAAGATAAGCTGGAAGGTTGTGGAATGACTAAAGTTCAGAATAAAACAAAATATGTTAGGTTTATTCTGCAAACTCATTTTGAGATAAATTATATAAATGGAAGATTGCCATTCGGCCTCTTTTACATCCAAAGATTTACAGGACAAGCAATGTTCAAGCTCCTGGTTATTTGTTCGGAGGAAATCTGTTTAAAAAAATTAAAGTAATGGATGAAGAGGCAAAAACTGTTGGTCTTGTGAAACCCTTCAGTTGGCCAGAAGGCTGGTCATATGAAAAAGGGATTTGATTTGAGCCGAGGCAGGAGTGTGATAAGGAAGAATTTCCAGCCAGCAAATCGCTTCTCGGCTTTTTGGCTAAGATCAAGTGTGGTATCTGTTCTTATCAGTTTAATATCTGATACGTCCCTTATCTAGGGACCATATATTAATTAAAAAATAACGAATGTACACCCATTTATTGGGTAAGGAGGTCATTTCGTCAAACAGTTGGAGAGGTACAAAACTTAATCCTATTAAAGAAGGATGTTTGGATGAACCTCAGATTGGTGGTAGACTCCAAATGTTTGATGATCAGGAGGTATGGATCCATTGGGACACGATAAGCCTCATCATTTTTTCATGTTTGCAGTCTTGAAATAATTCAAATTGACAAAGACGTTAAGAATTTGTGTGAGGAAGGAGTTAGAAACATAGAAACATAGAAAATAGGTGCAGGAGTAGGCCATTCGGCCCTTCGAGCCTGCACCGCCATTCAATGTGATCATGGCTGATCATCCAACTCAGTATCCCGTACCTGCCTTCTCTCCATACCCCCTGATCCCTTTAGCCACAAGTGCCACATCTAACGCCCTCTTAAATATAGCCAATGAACTGGCCTCAACTACCTTCTGTGGCAGAGAATTCCAGAGACTCACCACTCTCTGTGTAAAGAATGTTTTCCTCATTTCGGTCCTAAAGGAATTCCCCCTTATCCTTAGACTGTGACCCCTTGTTCTGGACTCCCCCAACATCGGGAACATTCTTCCAGCATCTAGCTTGTCCAACCCCTTAAGAATGTTGTAGGTTTCTATAAGATCCCCCCTCCATCTTCTAAATTCCATCGAGTACAAACCGAGTCTATCCAATCTTTCCTCATATGAAAGTCCTGACATCCCAGGAATCAGTCTGGTGAATCTTCTCTGTACCCCCTCTATGGCAAGGATGTCTTTCCTCAGATTTGGAGACCAAAACTGTACGCAGTACTCCAGGTGTGGCCTCACCAAAACCCTGTACAACTGCAGTAGAACCTCCCTGCTCCTATACTCAAATCCTTTCGCTATGAATGCTAACATACCATTTGCTTTCTTCACTGCCTGCTGCACCTGCATGCCTACTTTCAATGACTGGTGTACCATGACACCCAGGTCTCGTTGCATCTCCCCCTTACCTAATCTGCCACCATATTGAGAAAACAGGAAAGGATCCACAACAATTGTATCAAATATTTCCCCAGACCAAAGAATGATGGGGTTGTAGAATCATTTTAGATCTCACACAATTAAATACATTGTCCAGTATAAACATTTTTTAAATGGACACATTCAACACTGCAATGCAGCAGGTATCTACAGGTTGTTATATGGCTACAATAAATTGAAGAGATGCATATTTCGGTCCCAATTCACCATAATTTCGCAGGGAATTAAAGTTTATGGATGGGACAGCTGTGGTACTACAAAGCTTTGCCTAAAGGATTAAGCCAGCATTTGCACTGCTTTAGGCACAAAAGCACATCGTTATGGCTTATCTAGATGACATTTAATTGTCAATGCTAATCAGGAGCCAGGTGGAAAATTAGTCTCAGCAACTACAAGTTGTTTGAGAAGTTGGGTTCATGATCCATCCAACAAATCTAAGTTACAGCAATCCCAAACCATTGAATATCTGGGGTTTGAGATTAACTCAGTTACCATGTTGGTAACTTTACCAATGGATAAGTGTTGGATTTGACAAATGTGTGTCAAGACCTGATTAACAAACCTTATCCCTCCATCCGAGAGGTTGCCAAGGTTATTGGTAAATTGGCAGCAGCATTTCCAGACAGTAGAGTTTGGTCGTCTGCATTACCAAAATCTTCAAAGGGCAAAAACTCGAGCGCTTATTCAGCGAGCAAGCCATTTGATAGGCCAATGCAATAGCCTAAGGAAGCTTTATCAGAATTACATTGGTGGATTGAGAATGTTCCATAAGATGCTAAGAACTTTTTAGTTTATCAGCCAGTAGTGTTTTTGCAAAATGACGAAAGTTCTCTCGGATGGGGGGTGGGGCTACGGATAATGAGACCAGCTGTAGAGGCAGATGGGCTGTCCAAGAGGAGTTATTGTTCCAAACATATGGTATTAATTATTTGGAGCTCTTGGAAGCATTTTATGGATTAAAAGCTTATTGCCCTTCATTAAAGGATTTGCATGTCCAAGTACAAATAGATTATACCACAGCTGTGGCATATATCAATCACATGGGTGGTGTCAGATCAATATCATGTGATCATCTGGTAAACCAGATGTGGCAATGGTGTATGGCAAAAAATATTTGGCTTTCAGCTATTTATCTCTCGGGGAGAGACAATGTTGTGGCAGACAAAAGATCACGAATATTTAAAGACGATACAGAATGGATGTTAATCCACAAAATTTCAAAATATTGTCAGTCGGTATGGAGTACCGGACATTGATCTGTTTGCATCTAGATTGAATCACCAATTGCCCAAATACGTGTCTTGGGGAACACGATCCAGGGGCAGTAGCGGTGGATGCTTTCTCGCTGCACTGGGGAATTTGTTCTTTTATGATTTTCCCCATTCTGTCTCATTGGGCAATGTCTCAATAAAAAGCGCTAGACGCTGCCGAAGGCAATTTTGGTGGTGTCAGATTGGCCCAGGCAGTCATGGTTCCCATTGATGCTAAAATGATTATTGAACCATGTATGACAATTCCCAGTTGCGACAATCTGTTGACACAACCAGTAACAAAAGAAATTCATCCATTGCATGATCATATGAATTTGTTAATCTGCAGGTTCTGACCAGACCATTGCAAGAGTTTGAACTATCGGACAGGACCATGGATGTTATAGTTGCAGCTTGGAGGAATAGCACTAAAACAATATAAGTCGCATATAAGGAAATGGGAAGTTTGTACACAGCCAAAGATATCTTATCATACTGCAAACATTTCAAATGTATTAGAGTTCCTTGCTGGGTTACACTTTGATGAGCATTTGAGTTATAGTGCCATTAATTGTGCTCGTAGTGCATTGTCATCCTATTTAGGACAAATTTCAGATCGGGATTCAGTTGGGTCTCACCCATTAGTATCCCGATTCATGAAAGGAATTTCAATAAAATTATCCCAAGCCCAGATATACAGGAATTTGGGATGTTAGCATTGTTCTCACTTTATTAAACAATGGACTCCAATTAATTCAATGTCTTTGCAGAAATTAACATTCAAGGTGGTAATGTTAATGGCATTGGTATCAGCTCAAAAAGAGTACAAGCTTTGCAATTGTAACGGTTGGATTGCATGCATGTGACTACAGATAACATTATGTTTTATGTTTATGACTTGATCAAACAAAGCAGACCAGGAAGAACTGGAATTAAGGTAATGTTTAAAGCATATCCTATTGATGAAACATTGTGTGTGGTTAAGCATTTAACTCAATACATTGAGGTAACCAAAATCTCAGAGGTTCTGAGAAAGCGTTATTAATAACACACAAAAAGCCACATACAAAAGGTTCAGTTCAAACTATTTCTGGATGGTTTGTGTCTAGCCAGAATAGATACTGATGTGTTTAAATTTCACTCCACTAAGGCGGCAGCTACGTCCGTGGCAAAGGTACAGGACGTGCCACTCGATAACATTTTAGAGGCCGCAGGGTGGTCTGGAGAAGAGATTTTCAAAGTTCTAGAATAAACCTGTTGTCACGGTGCCAGGTTTTGGACACACAGTAATGGGTTCTCTTTAATGCTTGCTTTGTTTTATATTATCGATTTATATTAACGATTTATGTTACCATTGACAACATTTATCAATTTATTTTGTAATTTTCCCCTAAAATAGGGGGATTATTTTTTAAAAAATGTTCTTTTTATGATTAAAGGACTTATTACATAAATTGTAACAATGTCCTAAAATACTATTTACTCACTACTGTTTTGTCTAAACAGAGAGTCGTATGAAATGAATTTACGACATGAAAGACACAGAGCTTCAAAATATTCACGTAGTCACTCACGTGACTCCGAAGTAAAATAGTGAGATTAAACGAGAACTTACCAGTTCGAAGTTTGATCTTTATTTTATGAGGAGTTACGATGAGGGATTACGTGCCCTCCACTCCCAACCCTCATAATGTAAATGATCATCTGGTAGTTCTAGTCTATTTTGAGCCTTACTATTTTACTTCGGCTATTGGTTCTGTGTTTTTCATGCCGCTGCTTTGAAGTATGCCGATCCAGCGCCAGGCGGGCCTTCTTCACGTAATCCCTCATCGTAACTCCTCATAAAATAAAGATCAAACTTCGAACTGGTAATTTCTCGTTTAATCTCACTATTTATTACTACATACAGCTAGGATCTGCAGTGATCACATCTCCGAGCTGCTATTCATTTCCAACATGTGTAAGCAGGCACTTGATAATATGAAGTACATAGTAGGCGGAGTCACTACCAACAAACACTATAATTGGCTAGTATGAAACAGCAAATCTACACATTCCATCCCATTTCAAGTGAAGTCAAGTCAAGCACATTGTATGCACGGCTAACAAACCAGCCCATTCCATGCCATTTCCAGTCAAATCAAGCACAGCGAGTGCAGGGCAAACAAACCAATCTAGTGGAATCAAGGGATCTGGTGAGAAGGCAAGCACGGGTTATTGATTTGTGACGATCAGCCATGATCACAATGAATGGCGGTGCAGGCATGAAGGGCCGAATGGCCTCCTCGTGCACCTGTTTTTTATGTTTCTATATTTCTCTGTTTCTATTCCATTTCAAGTCAAGTCAAGCAAATTGCGGGCTGTCAAATAATTTATTGCAAACTATTTGCAGGGTAACAGATCATTTATTGCAAGCACATTAAGGGCGAACCATTCGTCATTTATTGCAAGCACAGTGCAGGGTAACAAATCATGGCCCTCGGATGGGGCGTTACCTTCATCATGACAGAAGAGAGGACCAATCATGATTGACAGAAGAGATGACCAATCAGCTGATCTCACGATTAAAAAAAAAACATTTTTTTAAACTTATTTCAGCGATCGGAAAAATCTTGGGGTGGTAAGAGAGGAGGAGGACTGTCATTAAGTTGGCGTAAACGTGTGATATATACGGCTGCGTTTTTTTTCTGAAATCAGTTTACAATGTAGACAGGAAGTGGTCAGGAGGAGATCTTTAGTTGTAGTATAGATATTGTCCAGCTTGATTGGGATCAGTAAATATTCATGAGGATGTTGCCAAGGCGAGAGGGTGTGAGCTATATGGAGAGGCTGAGTAGGCTCTGTCGCTATTCCACGGAACGGATGAGAAGATGAATGATTTTATATAGATATTATCAAAATCATGAGTTGAATAGATCGGGTAGATGCATAGAATCTAGAGTTGGGGAATCGAGCACCAGAGGATATAGGTTCAAGTTGAAGGGGAAAAGATTTAATAGGAATCCGTGGTGATTTCACACAGAGGGTGGTGGGTGTATGAAGCAAACTGCCAGCAGAGGCAGTTGAGGCTGGGCTATCCCGTCGATTAAGAAACAGTTGGACAGGTAAATGGATAGGACAGGTCTGGAGGGATATGGACCAAGCGCAGGCAAGTGAGACAAGTGCAGCTGGGACATTGTTGGCTGGTGTAGGTGAGTTGGGCCGAAGCGCTTCTGTCCACACAGATATGGAGGTCAAGGGAGAGGGAGGAAGGGGCGGGAAGAAGAAAGAGAAGGAGGTTGAGGGCGAGGGATGGTGATAGGGATGTGGGGGAACGGGGAGGAAGGGGCAGGGATGGGTGCAAGGGTGAGGAAAGGGGAGGGTTGAGGTAGGCGAGAGGGAAGGTTAGGGAGGGTGGAAGGATGAGAGGGAGGGAGGGGGAGTGGAAGAGGGAGGGGGAGGGAGCGGGAGCAGGAGGTTAATGGAAGGGGTTGGGAGTAAAGTTAATGGGAAGGGGAGAGGAAGGGAGAGGGAGGGTAGGTGGAGGGAGAGGGAGAGGAAGGTTGAGGGGAAGAGGCAGAAGGCGAGGCAGATGGATGGAGAGAGGTGGGGATGTGAGGGGCGAGGAAGGAGAAGTGGTTGGGGATGAAAGAGGGAGGGAGGACGAGGAAGGGGTTGGAGATGAGGGGAATGGGGAGGGAGGGGATGGATGGGGATGGGGAGAATGGGTCTAGGGAGGAATGTGAGGGGGAAAGAGGGTGGGAGACAGTGGGAGGGAGGGAGGGAGGGAAAGGGGGCGGGAGGGGGAAAGGAAGGGTAGGGGATGGTGAGTGGGAGGGAGGAAGGGAGCGGGTAGGAGGGGAGGTGGATGTAGATTGGTTCCTCCACACTAAACAGTTGTAGTGCTTTATTATTAGAAGCTCCGCCTACTGAACGGTTTATATTACCGTAACCCAGCTTGTGCTGTTGGTGTATTTGCCGCCACACAGTTGAAGCAACACGCTGTTGTGTACAGTAAGTGTATTTTAATAAATTCTGTTGTACCATGTTTGTGAGAATGACTGCGTCATTTAAATGGTGTCAAGAAGTGGTTGGTAACCCACTCCGTGTTTAAATATACCGGGTTTGATTTTGTCCGCTGAGTTTTGTCTAGTCCATTGACTATAGCTGCCATGGCCACGTCGCTTCTCCGGCCAGACCCTCTGATCTGGCATTCGGACATCGCTGAACCGTTGGCGCATCCTTGAGCGCGACTACAACCATTACATTAGTGCTGCTCATCACACCGCTGCAGCAGAAGTGTGTGCTTCTATACTACTCAACGTTGCTGGCCCTGAAGTAATTGAGCGCGCTCAGCGTTTCGACTATGCGCCTGCAGTTCTGGATCACAACAGCCAGATCGTGGTGCCTGCTGAACCTATTGATCCTGCAATACAACTTGCTCAGTTCTGACAGCTGTGTGACCTTCGTGGCAACTGCGTACTTGAACGTACTAAAGGACCTGTCCTACTTGGGCGTCATTGGCGCGTTAAATGCAATGTCATGTATTTGTCTGAATTTAAACTAATCCGTAATGCCGAACGTATTGCAAACACTTCGGCCACTTTGCTAGCCTACGGGGAGGAGAACTACTTCCACTAGGAGAAACGGAACTGAACTGCCACCTGGTCAGAAACTCACAAACGGAAGATTGTCATTGTCAGTGAGAATTCTGCAACTCTGCTTGGAATTAACGCATGCCAGCAGATAGGAATGGTTACCTTTGGGCTTGCAGTCCATCAAATTTCACCCACTGAGGGTTCCACTCAACAGATAGTTTCACAATACAAATAACTATTTGAAGACAGGCTTGGAAAGCTGCCCGTCAAGCACAACATCACCACGGATTCAAATGTCCAACCTGTGGGCCACGCACCATACCGTATTCCGCATGCTATGCGCGACAGTGTACACAATGAGCTCCAGCGGATGGCGCCCTGGGTGTCATTGCTCCGGCCACTGACCCGTCTGTCTCCCACTTACTCCCCCAACATCGGGAACATGTTCCTGCATCAAGCGTGTCCAAGCCCTTAGCAATCTTATATTTCAATGAGATGCCCTCTCATCCTTCAAAACTGCAGAGTGTACAAGCCCAGCTGCTGCAGAGTGTACAAGCCCAGGGCTGACATGCCATCAAGAACCCCACGGCCAACCTGGGGATCCGTACAGTTCGGGAACGGAGCTCGCGGGTGCGTGTATCAGTGCTCTCGTGGAAATCACACAATGTTGGTGTTTCAAACATCGTTGGGATGTCGGAGGAGGTACAGCAATATTTATAAACATCTTGTGTGTCGCTGCAACTCGGCAAGCATTTATTTGAAGATGTTTATGCGTGTTTTTGGGCTGTGTGAGGTGTTATCACCACACTGCGCAGCTCCCACTATTGTCGCTGGCAGCCTGCCTAAGACTCTATCGACCCAAAACTTAGAAGAGTAGAACGTTTCTCGACTTTACACCTTTGTCCAGAACAACCATCCTTGCTGCCTCATCACTACTGACTGGGCTGGTCTGGTGTTTGTTGTGTGGGAGGATTTATGCACCTTCTCGACTTTCTGCGGCCTTGAAAGCTGGAGCTGATGAAGCCTCCTTTCTCTCGGCAAGAACAGCAGAGATAAGGGGATTCCAGCAACACAGATAGCTGTTCCAGCGGCAACGAAATAAATTTCTGCTAAGACCAGCTGGGGTTATCTGCGAGAATCCGCAGCTCGCCGAGGAACGCCAGAGTGTCGGTCTAGCCGGGCTGACGCGTCGGTTTACAGACACCATGCCGCCATAACAAAATCCCGCATCTGCTGAGGAGGCTGGTGATATTAAGAGATGGCTCGACATGCTGACGGAGGAGGTTTCTGTTGTTAGACAACAGCACGAAACCATCATGAAACTAGTGGAGGAAGATAAAGCCCTGAGGCTAGAAAACTCCGATAAGGACAGGCGGATTATGTTGCTGGAGAACCGAGTGGCTAATTCGAAGCAGTGCACCAGAATGAATGATATAATTGCCACTAGTCTGGAGACGAAACTCAGCTCATATGCACAGGCGGTGACAACGCAGAACGGAGGGGAGACGAGCGAGCAGGACGCTGCATCTGTGGAGCAACAGGTGACGGCGTACCTCCACTCAAAAGGGATTGAATTGGACAGGGAAAATATCGAGGCTTGTCACCCGCTCACACGGAGACGTAAGACGGTAAACCATCCATGGTAATTCGGTTTTCTAACAGGAAGCACACAACTGAACTACTGAAACAGGGAAGACGGCAAAAGGGCTCGGATGTGTAATTGAATGGACACCTGACAAAGAAAAATGCTGACATCGCCAGAAATGCCAGATTCCCGAGAAAGCAGAAGGAAATTCAATCTACATGTAGCAATGTTACAACGTTTTGAGATTTTACAAATCAAGTCTGCAATTTATCCTATCAGATAAAGCATAAAAAGAAGTTTAATTTGACACCTAATTTACTTTCATATCTTCACTATTAAGAAAGTTATGGCCATTTTCATACTCGGAAATTAGCATCTTGCTTCCCATTGCCTTTCAATTGATTTAACTCAAAAATTGTGATCTGGAAAAGTGAAAAGTCCATAACATTCTTAAAAATTAAGAGAACTCAATGCAATTTTCAGTTATTATAGATTGAAGCATTCTGAAACAAATATTAAACAATCTTACCTGGATTACCTGAAATTAAAGCATATAATTAGTTAGTTATCTAATTGTAGCTAATTACAAAATTCAATGAGTAGATCTAAACATCTATCAATTTCTTAAGAAAAGATAAACTTTTTTTTAAATTGCCTAAGTGTCCAAATAACATTCACACAATAATCCACAATATAACATAATTTTTTTATTTCATTTTCATGAATTTCTGGGCCAAATGGAAGGAATTTAGTGTTTTATGCCTGTAAATTAATGGCCATTTAAATCAACTAGCGAGTGGGTTTTAGTGGAATGCGGTGGATTAGAACGTTGCGGTTAGCAGTGAAGTCGGGGGGGGGGGGGGAAATACTGGGGGTTCGTACATTTTTTGGGGACCCCATTTCGCAACATAAAAATATTATTAATGCCTCCCGAAAAACCAACTTTTAATATAAAAATAAAGTATTTACCTATTTTTCTCCCCTACGCAAAATGCTTCCGGTTGTCTGCGGTCACGGCTTTTGAAGGTGATTTTTAAATTACTCTAGTTAAGAAATAATCTAGAGTAATTTAAAAATACCACCATTCATTAAATGTCGGAGCGAATTTTCTTCAGCAACCAAATCGCCCGACATTCATCGATTATCCAGGCCTGTGGAAAAACGGCACTTTAAGCCCGCCCCCCTCTGCAAAGCGCGAAAGTCGCGCACACGGGGAGCGGCAGAAGTGCAGCGCCGGTAAAGGTAAGTTTTGTAACATGCCTACTACATGGGCTGCAAACTTCAAAATATTCATCAAGCTGAACGGAGCGCCAGAACAAGCCAAAGTAATAGTCATTAGGGACCTGGATGAACTGGGTAAATACCCAGGTGACAAACCACAACAAGGTAATGGAATACATTTAATAGCAAATAGAGAATGTATAAAACAAAAACTGCAGCCAGGAGAATTCCTGACAAAAATATATATATCTATCAGGAATAGAAACCGTTGCATATACAGAGCATAACACACATGACATAGAAAATGACATGGATCCGGAAAATAACTTACTTAACAATATCAACAACAGCTGCACTTATTTCAGAGATGAGCAATTCAATATAACGTTGCAAACAGAACATAATATATATTAACGATCCACTTTAATAGCAGACGTCTTTATGCCAACTTTCGCAACTTAAAATAATATTTAAGACAGTTAAAAACCCATTTAAACTTATAGCAATATCAGAGACTTGGATCAGCCCTGAGAAAGGAGTGGACGTTGACATGGATGGCTATGAACTGAATTATATAAACTGATGGAAAACAAGTAGAGGAGTTGTGGCCATCTGTGTGGATAAAATATTGAAATATAAGGTGGTGGAAAACATGTTGACAGCTGTTGACGATTTGTTGTAATGTATTACAGTAGAAACGTGTATGGAAAAGACCAAACATATTATTGTGAGCTGGATCGGATCCAGTATTGAAATATTTAAAGATTGGATGGAAAACATGTTTACAAAACATTACATAAGATTATGTTTATCTGTGGGGATTACAATATTGACCTGTAGAATCCAAAAAAGCATAAAATGACAGAATAATTCATCACTTCCATGTATAGTATGGGTTTCTATCGTAAAATATCCAGATCGAGAGAGAGAGAGAGAGAGAGAGAGAGAGAGAGAGAGAGAGAGAGAGAGAGAGAGAGAGAGAGAGAGAGAGAGAGAGAGAGAGAGAGAGAGAGAGAGAGAGAGAGAGAGAGAGAGAGAGAGAGAGAGAGAGAGAGAACTTTTTCCCCATTACCCAGTGTCCCCATTGTGGTCACCATCTATACTGGTGTTGGAATTTCTGATCAGAGAGAGGGGGGGACAGGGGAAAGATATATAGAGAGAGAGGAGGGAGAGAAAGAGGGGGTACAGAGAAGTGTCAAAGAGAGGGCGGGGGTGAAAGAGAGAGAGGACGGAGAGAGGGAAGGGGTGATTGAGAGAGAGTGAGGTGGGGGAGAGAGGTAGAGACACAGGGGAGGGAGAGGTGGGGAGAGGGAGGTGGAGAGATAGGGGAGAATGGTGTGAGAGAGACGGGGGAGAGAGAGGGGGAAGAGAGAGAGAGGGGAGAGAGAGGGTTAAAAAAGACCGGGGGAGGGAGATATGGTTGCGAGAGAGAGGGACAGAGAGAGCGAGATAGGGGAAAGACAGGTATGGCGAGGGGAAAGAGGGATGGGGAGAGAATGAGAGGGGAAAGGATAGAGGGTGAGAGAGAGGGGGGGAGAGACAAGAGAGAGAGAGATAGGGGACAATGAACGATTAGGAGGGAGAGAGAGGTGAGAGGAGAGAATTGGGGGCGAGAGAGAGGGCAACAGAAAGAGAGAGGGGAGAGAGAGAACGAGAGAGACAGACTAAGTGAGAGAGAACGGTGAGAGATTCAAATGAGGGGGAGAGTGGGGAGAGAGAGTTTGGGGCCCGTTTCAAGATGGCCATCTTTTGCCTCCTGTTCTCAGCGTAAATAAATATGTCCGTGCAGCAGCTGGGTCCTATCCAGCCTTTCTTCTGAAAGTCCTGACATCCCATATGACATATGAGGTCGTGGAACCCCCTAGGCAAACACAATATCGCCCAGAAAGGGGATATCAGCCTACAATACTCACTCAAGAATTGTTCGTTGCCACTGTCATAAGGTGATGCTGTCTTTAAATCAGGATGGAAATCGCATCAGATCAATACCTGTCATCTGACCTGAACCTGACCATTGGAGTTTCACAGACCAGAAAGAGTTGGACGGTAACCACTTCCTTTTTGTTCAGCCTATTTGGCAGTTGATCTTAATGGTTTTAATATTTTACAAACAAAGATTATACATCAAAAAACATTCTCAGCCAATATAGCACTCTTGACAAAAATGGCCAATAAGTCCAGGAGCTTTATTTTGAGAACGTAGACCTAAATTCTGTTTTGGGAACTTGAGTACACAACGAAAAGGCTGAAGATTAAAATGATACTAACTCTGCATTTCACAAGCAGAAGCAGGGTGGTACATCATTCAACACCAGATATATGGTGACCGATTAGGAAAAGGGGAGATGCAACAAGACCTGGGTGTCATGGTACACCAGTCATTGAAAGTAGGCATGCAGGTGCAGCAGGCAGTGAAGAAAGCAAATGGTATGTTAGATTTCATAGCAAAAGGATTTGAGTTTAGGAGCAGGGAGGTTCTACTGCAGTTGTACAGCGTATTGGTGAGACCACACCTGGCGTATTGCGAACAGTTTTGGTCTCCAACATCTGAGGAAATACATTCTTGCCATAGAGGGGGTACAGAGAAGGTTCACCAGACTGATTCCTGGGATGTCAGGACATTCATATTTAGAAAGACTGGATAGACTCGGCTAGTAATCGCTAGAATTTAGAAGTTTGAGGGGGGATCTTGTAGAAACTTATAACATTCTTAAGGGGTTGGACAGGCTAGATGCAGGAAGAATGCTCCCAATGTTGGGGAAGTCCAGAACAAGGGGTCAGTTTCAGGATGAGGGGGAAATCTTTTAGGACCGAGATGAGAAAATTATTTTCACACAGAGAGTGGTGAATCTGTGGAATTCTCTGCCACAGAAGGTAGTTGAGGCCAGTTCATTGGCAATATGTAAGAGGGAGTTAGATGAGGCCCCTGTGGCTAGAGGGATCAGGGGGTATGTAGAGAAGGCAGGTACGGGATACTGAGTTGGATGATCAGCCATGATCATATTGAATGACGGTGCAGGCTCGAATGGCCGAATGGGCTACTCCCGCACCTATTTTCTATGTTTCTATGTTTCTACATGAACCAAGCAACGGGACATTGTCAACCAGCATGACAAAAAATTAACTTCTGACAGCGAATTGTGCAAATATCAAAATATACTAATTAGCATTGAGGATTAATTGCATACTTCTTTAACAAGCAAGACTGGACCTGAAGGTATCACTGGCAAAATCCTGTATAGTAGAGACTCTAGCAGTCTTTTGGGAATGTCCGTCCAGTAAACCAAACACATGCCAGGATTGATGTATCTCCTAGATTATACATTTTCTTAACTCATGTTCTTATTCCCTGAGACAGGCATTATCCTTACTTCTGAATCATTTCCCCAATACTTTTCCATCCAACTCGTAATTCTCACATTTTACGTTTCAAATGTATTTTTACTCAGTGGCAGAGAAATGTATCCATCCCTCAACTAATCAATCCCAGAGATTTGTCAGATGCCTTGCATGTTGTAAAAGTGATATTTATTACAGAATATCATACATTTTTAAATTGACTACTATACCCCTCATTTACCTATATTACACTGTAAAGACATGTATTGTAAATAAGGTAGCTTGTATTTAGCGATTTGCAGATGCCTGTATATACTTACAATGTAAATTTGTTGGCACCGTCAATAAATTCTCATCTTTTGAAGTATCATTTGTATAGGTTTCACTGTATTTCCTATTTGAAAGACACAAAGATAATCAAGCATTACCGTACAATGCCTAAAATAATAGGATTTATCCCATTTTGTACAAATCAGCTTTGAACAATGAATTGCTTCAGACCTGACAGCTTTGAGTTCCAAAATTAGAAACATACCCCATCCCAGCATCCATCACTTCTATGAGAACAAACATATCAAGACATGACAGGTTCTTGGGTTCAAATGACATTTTATCTATTGTCATTAAAGGCTTTATCATCGGTCACTTTCTTAAAATGGGTGGTTTCAATGAGCAGATACAATCATACTGATGGGGTGGAAGATTGCAACCTTCACGTGGTCCGCCCTGTTTGGACAAATGCAATCAACTCGACGTGCACACACGGAAGATCAAATATAACAAGTTGTCCAACAACTTTAGGCTGTGCACGCCACACGAATGAAGAAGAAGAAGAAGAAGATGAAGACGAAGAAGAAGGAGGAGAAGAAGAAGAAGAAGAAGAAGAAGAAGAAGAAGAAGAAGAAGAAGAAGAAGAAGAAGAAGAGAAGAAGAAGAAGAAGAAGAAGAAGAAGAAGAAGAAGAAGAAGAAGAAGAAGAAGAAGAAGAAGAAGAAGAAGAAGAAGAAGAAGAAGAAGAAGAAGAAGAAGAAGAAGAAGAAGAAGAAGAAGAAGAAGAAGATGCAATCATACTGCCCACCTCTAAGTTAAAATCACACCCTTTGATCCGACAAAATTGAGACGGCAACTGATCGGTTTCAACATTTCAGACTCAGAAGGTGCTAGTTGAAGTCGAAACATGACATAGAACAAATAAAAACAACTATTTCATGTCAGAAAGCGTGTAGTGCAAAAACACCAAGCATTGTGGCTGTTTTGCACTTTTCTTTGGGAAGCATATGCTCGTTCACATATAAATGTAAAGGTTTCCCCTTTCACATCCTTTTTCCAATTCCGTTTTATCAATGCCATTCTGTGCCCATTTCCGTTGAAATCTTTGCAAAATACCGAGTGTGCTGAAGACAAATAGTAAGAACTAACAGGGAATGACGCTCTCTACTGCTTTGCTAGCACAACAAGTGGAAGTTGGGTGAAACTGTGTTTAAGGTAATGATATTGACCTCAGCCACACTTGCTGGCGGCCCACTAAATGAAGCCAATGACCATCTCTCACCAAGGAAAATGAACGACAAACCTGATTCTCAATAACACTTATAGATCAGCACTGGCAGAACTCTTGATAAGATGGGAAACGAGGACTAAGATAAAAGATTTGTTACAACATAAGGACCTGGATACAAAAATTGATCTCAATCATCATGCCGTGGAACACTTTATAAATAATTTATTGGACAGTCTTTATGAATTTCTCTCCAAATATCTTATTTGGGGGTGGGAAGTATAAGGCTATAACTTTATTTTCTGAAAATCTTAAGTATCCTCTGTCCTGCTTACTTGTGAATTTGCACCACCAAAAATAATTTCCTAATTCTACCATCATATGATATCAAACAAAGTTATATTTGAGAATCTATGTGTAGGTTATACTGAGCGTTAACAATACACAAACACGTTAGGATTTAGGATTTAAGTTAATGATTTGCTGTGGGTTTGGAATGGGAGAACTGGTGTAATGCGTGGCAGTGATCATAGGAACCCTATCGACCATCAGTAATTTATAAACTGAAATTGCTGTCTGCAACCAGATTCAATTATAACTTGCAAAATAGCATGAATATATAAAGGAAAATAAACAATTTATGAAGCTACAGGGAAATGAGGGGTGAACTAACGAAAAGCACTACCAAAGAAGTCAAACAAGCCTAATGGGCCAAATGGTCTCTTCCTATGATTAGCATAATTCTATGATTCTACAATGAAAGATTGGCACAAGCAACTTCACGCGGCTTAGAAACATATACACATAGAAAATAGGTGCAGGAGTAGGTCATTCGGCCCCTCCAGCCTGCACCGCCATTCAATATGATCATGCCTGATTATCCAACTCAGTATCCTGTACCTGCCTTCTCTCCATACCCCATGATCCTTTAGCCACCAGGGTCACATCTAACTCCCACTTAACTACAACCAATGAACTGTCCTCAACTACCTTCTGTGGCAGAAAATTCCACAGATTCACCACTCTCTGTGTGAAGCTTGCCTGCTGTCTTCTCAACTGTGCAAATTTGATAACATAAAATATGGTGTTTGGTGAGCCTGGAAGAATTGTACTCAGTCATTCTGAGACTTATTAAGATTCTTCATTCAAAAGATATGGCTATGGTTTGGAATGATGTGTTTATTGTGCATCCTTAACTGTTTGTGTTAAATCGCTTAGATGGGCATTGGTATTCTTATTACTTATGACATGCAAGAGTGACAAGTGGCCTCGGCTAAGAAGATGACCTTTGTAAACATTACAATCCCTTTATTCAATATTAGAGTACATTTATTTTCTCCAAGGGCATTGAACTACTAATTCTGTAACATAACACTGAAGTAGGAAACCTCTGAAGCACCAACATGCGTAGCGTTTTAAGTAACCTCTGTCCTACACTACCCATTAAATCCATTTCCTAACAGTAATCTGTTCAAAGCGAAGACAAATTTCTTATTGTCACTGCATTTATCCTAGCCTCAACCTACTTAAGACCCAACTATGTCACTTTTACCTTAGTTGTCCAAAACAAAAACACTTCCCTTGCAATATTCCATTCAAGCTTTTCTTTGTCACTTACTGTAATTAATGACTCTAAATATTGAATTCATCTAAGTTTTGTACTAATTTCCTTCATTGCCTAATAACTCCCTGTTCTCTGCCATGTGGTTTTCTGGCTGAACCAGGCAAGAGTGCATAAACTTAACTCCCTTGACTTTCCTGTGTGCATTTTCAACCACTGCCTTCGGAACCATGTTCTGGAAGGAATTTCTTTACTACCTTACTCTCCAAAATGGAGATTAACATTCCGGATCCATACTGACGAGACACTGCACACAATTGGAAGTTCCGTTTATAACTTAGTAAGCACTCAAATTTGTATCCTCAAACAGAATTACATTCAGACACTGGTACTTATCCCCCAGCCTCCTGCGTTCCAAGGTATAATGTCATAGCTCTTCCTGCAATTCAGGCCCTCGAGTCCTGGCAACATCCTTGTAAATCTTCTCTGCACTCTTTGCGGCTGAATGGCATCTTTCCTTTAGCGGAGTGAACAAAACTGAACGCAATATTCCAACTGCAGCCTCGCCAACATCTTGTATATCTTTAACACAACATCTGAACTGCTGTATGACATTCTCTGACTGATCAAGGCCAGTGTCCCAAAAGCCTTCTTCACCACCCTATCTATCTACCTGTCATGGCCCTTCCAATGAACTATGTACTTGTAGTCCTAGATCACTCTGCTCTAAAACACTACCCAGTAATGTACTATTGACTGTGAAGTGGGAGATTGCAACCTTGACGTGATCCGTTCTGTTTCGACGAATGCAATCAACCTGGCGTGCACAATCAACTCAGATCAAATATAACAATTTGTCCTACAACTTTAGGCTGTGCACGCCATACGCAAGAAGAAGACTGTGAAGTTCTGCCCAGATTCTGAGTTTCCAAAATATAAAATCCATGTGGAAAAAACTCCAGAGACTCAACAACTTAGCCATGTTCCAAAAGTGATCATGTCTGCCCTTTCTGTTTTGATCACCTCACCAGTACCACTTATTACCCTAGATAATGTGGTTTAGATTAAAGTTGCCTGGATCACGTGAAGCCCAATCTTACATTTCTGGAAAATACAAAATGGAATTAAAATACAGCAGAAGACCACCATTGACCAACCTATCCATGTTGTCTTATTTTTCTGAAAAAAATGGTCCTGCCTACTTATTCATCTCCCCGCTACTTTCAGGTAGAAGGCACAGGAGCCTGATGACTGCAACGACCGATTTCAGGAACAGCTCCTTCCCCACAGCCATCAGGCTATTAAACTTGGCTCGGGCAAAACTCTGAACATTATCTGTTTATTTGCACTTTAGCAGTTTATTGATCATGTGTGTATATATGTATATAATGACACACTGATCTGTTCTATATTAATTTATGCCTACTATATACTGTTGTGCTGAAGCAAAGCAAGAATGTCATTGTCTAATCTGGGACACATGACAATAAACTCTCTTGAATCTTGAATCTTGAACGTTGAGTTTGCAACAAGTGTTGTGCAGGGATTTGAAAGACTGAACAGCTTTTTGCAGCAAATCAAATCTGATGCTCATGAATTATACAAACAGGCACTCTCACACCAGAAGAGTTTTCAGAACAGACTGTATGATGACAAAGGTCAGATAAAAATACTCATCAAGTTGATTTTGTTATGAAATTCTTAACAGCATGTAATACGTCCCTGCAGCACACCAACAGTGCTGAAGCTCATCTGGAAATGAAAAAAATGTCAAAGAAAGATGTAAGTCTATGCTAGAAGAAGCTCTCTGTTAAGTCACACGTAAACTCCCGTCGGCAAGACATACGATTGAAAGTTTATCAACATTGAGCCTGTGACAATTCTGAATCAATTGTTGAGGCCTAGGTTTAACGAGTTACCCTTTATGCACCATGCAGGAAACAAGGGCAACACAATTGAATAACAATACAGGCAAATGCCTTTTGTTGATTGGAAAGAAGAAGATCTATTTAATAAAGATGGAATCCCTACAGACACTGAACAGCTCTGTATTGGTGCGCTTTAACATTAGGCATTTAAAAAAGCTCGCCACCCTTGCCCTTACTTGCCCAATAACCCCTGTCGGCAATGCTGTAGTTGACAGGATATTTTTCTGTGGATTCAAGATTCCAGATTCAAGATTCAACAGAGTTTATTGTCATGTGTCCCAGATAGGACGACGAAATTCTTGCTTTGCTTTAGCACAAGAGAATATAGTAGACATAAATAAATACAGAACAGATCAGTGTGTCCATATACCATTATATACATATACACACATATAATTAACATATAAAGTGTAATGGGCTATTATTTTTCAGAGTTTTGTTTGGGTTGAGTTTAATAGCCTGATGGCTGTGGGGAAGCAGCCGTTCCTGACCCTGGATGTTGGAGATTTCAGGCTCCTCTACCTTCTACCTGAAGGCAGCGGGGAGATGAGTGTGTGGCCAGGATGGTGTGGGTCCTTGATTATGTTGGCTGCCTTTTTGAGGCAACGACTGCGATAAATCCCCTCGATTGTGGGGAGGTCAGAGCCGGTGATGGACTGGGCAGTGTTTACAACTTTTTGCAGTCTTTTTCCGCTCCTGGGCGCTCAAGTGGCTGAGCCAAGCCACGATACAACCAGTCAGCATACTCTCTACAGTGCACCTGTATAAGTTAGAGAGAGTCTTCCTTGACATACCGACTCTTCGTAATCTTCTCAGGAAGTACAGGCGCTGATATACGTTCTTTATATCTCTACAGTGCACCTGTACAAGTTAGAGAGAGTCTTCCTTGACATACCGACTCTCCGTAATCTTCTCAGGAAGTAGAGGCGCTGATGTACGTTCTTTATAATTGCATCAGTGTTCTGGACCAGCAGAGATCTTCAGAGGTATTCACGCCCAGGAATTGAAGCTCATGATTCACAATCCGTTCCTTGGTTTTGCTGCTGTTCAGAGCCAGGTTATTGTGCTGGCACCATTTGATCAAACGGTCAATCCCACGTATACTCTGACACATCCCCCATCAGTGATTCATCCCACAACAGTAGTGTCGTCGGTGAACTTGATGATGGAGTTTGCACTATGTCCGGCTACGCAGTCATGAGTATAGAGTGAGTACAGCAGGGGGCTGAGAACGCAGCCTTGAGGTGCTCCCGTGCTGATTGTTATCGAGGCTGACACATTGCCACCAATACGGATAGACTGTGGTTTGTGGATAAGGAAGTCGAGGATCCAATTGCACAGGGATGCGCAGAGACCCAGTTCTGAGAGTTTGGTAACCAGCTTGGAGGGGATGATTGTGTTAAATGCCGAGCTGTAGTCAATGATAACAGCCTGACATATGAGTTTTTGTTGTCCAAATAGTCCAGAATGGAGTGGAGAGCCAGTGAGATCGCATCCATTTGACTCCTGTCCTCAGTGGAGGTGATACAATGGCAATTCCCCACGTATCCACGAAAAATCACCATTCCCCCTCATCCAGTGTCCTTATTATGGTCATCATCATTGGCAGGACAAATCAAAATAGGACGCACATGGTAAATGGTAGAGAATTGAGTAATGCTGTGGAACAGAGGGATCTAGGAATAACTGTGCATAGTTCCATGAAGGTGGAATCGC
>CAUPSL010000187.1:0-5000 GCA_963514005.1 Raja brachyura
TTATGTGGGACCTTGTCGAAAGCCTTCTGGAAGTCAGATATAACACATCCACACACCCCCCCACGCCCCCCCCCCCCCACCGGTGGGGTAACTCACAGTCCCTCCGCGATGCATTCGAGGTGGAGTGGGCGACCCCTCAGGGCCAGACGGGAGCTGCCCTGCCCACGGGGGTGAAGCAGCCTCGGCTTTCGGAACCTCACCGAGTTAGCTGTACGGGGGCACGAGGCAGAGAGAGGGGAGAGAGGGGGGGGAGGGGGGAGAGGGGGGGGAGAGGGGGGGAGAGAGGGGGGAGAGAGGGGGAGAGAGGGGGAGAGAGGGGGAGAGGGGGGGAGAGAGGGGGGAGAGAGGGGGGAGAGAGGGGGAGAGAGAGGGAGGGGGAGAGAGAGAGGGGGGAGGGGGGGAGAGAGAGGGGGGAGAGAGGGGAGAGAGGGGAGAGAGGGGAGAGAGGGGGAGAGAGAAGGGGGAGAGAGAGGGAGAGAGGGGGGGAGAGAGGGGGAGAGAGGGGGGAGAGGGGGGGAGAGGAGAGGGGGAGAGAGGGGGAGAGAGGGGGGAGAGGGGGGGAGAGAGGGGGGAGAGAGGGGGGAGAGGGGGGGAGAGAGAGGGGGGGAGAGGGGGAGAGAGGGGGAGAGAGGGGGAGAGAGGGGGGGAGAGAGGGGGGAGAGATGGGGGAGAGGGGGGGAGAGATGGGGGGAGAGGGGGAGAGAGGGGGGAGAGAGGGGGAGAGAGGGGGGAGAGAGGGGGGAGAGAGGGGGAGAGAGGGGGAGAGAGGGGGAGAGAGGGGAGAGAGGGGGAGATGGGGGAGAGGGGGAGAGAGGGGGAGAGGAGGGAGAGAGGGGGAGAGGAGGGAGAGAGGGGGGGAGAGAGGGGGAGAGGGGGGAGAGAGGGGGAGAGAGGGGGAGAGAGACAGAGAGAAGAGGGGTCAGTCCTCCACATTGCAGAGTGGACAGCAGAGGGAGGCAGACTCAACGAGTTCAACACCAGACGATCGGTCATCAGCCTCTCTGCTCCCGGAGTTGTCACTTTGATTTCCACAGACAACAGGTGCAGGAGTAGAGGCCATTCGGCCCTTCCAGCCAGCACCGCCATTCAATGTGACCACGGCTGATCATCCCCAATCAGTTCCCCGTTCCTGCCTTCTCCCATATCCCCTGACTCCGCTATCTTTAAGAGCCCTATCTAACTCTCTCTTAAACGTGCATCCAGAGAACTGGCCTCCACCGCCCTCTGAGGCAGAGAATTCCACAGACTCGCCACTCTCTGTGAGAAAAAGTGTTTCCTCGTCTCCGTTCTAAATGGCCGACCCCTTATTCTTAAACTGTGTGTGTGTGGCCCCTGGTTCTGGACTCCCCAACATCGGGAACATGTTTCCTGCCTCTAGCGTGTCCAAGCCCTTAACAATCTTATATGTTTCAATGAGATGCCCTCTCATCCTTCTAAACTGCCTCTGTGACCCCTTGTTCTGGACTCCCCCAACATCAGGAACATGCTTCCTGCCTAAAGCGTGTCCAAGCCCTTAAGAATTTTGTAAGTTTCTATAAGATCCCCCCTCAATCTTCTAAATTCTAGCGAGTACAAGCCGAGTCTATCCAGTCTTTCTTCATAAGACAGTTCCAGGAATCAGTCTGGTGAACCTTCTCTGTACCCCTTCTGCAGTTGTACAGGGTCTTGGTGAGACCACACCTGGAGTATTGCGTACAGTTCTGGTCTCCAAATCTGAGGAAAGACATTCTTGCCATAGAGGGAGTACAGAGAAGGTTCACCAGACTGATTCCTGGGATGGCAGGACTTCCATATGAAGAAAGACTGGATAGACTCGGCTTGTACTCGCTGGAATTTAGAAGATTGAGGGGGGATCTTATAGAGACTTACAAAATTCTTAAGGGGTTGGACAGGCTAGATGCAGGAAGATTGTTCCCGATGTTGGGGAAGTCCAGGACAAGGGGTCACACAGTTTAAGGATAAGGGGGAAGTCTTTTAGGACCGAGATGAGAAAAACATTTTCCACCCAGAGAGTGGTGAATCTGTGGAATTCCCTGCCACAGAGGGTAGTTGAGGCCAAGTCACTGGATGGATTTAAGAGAGAGTTAGATAGAGCTCTAGGGGCTGGTGGAGTCAAGGGATATGGGGAGAAGGCAGGCACGGGTTATTGATTGGGGACGATCAGCCGTGATCACAGTGAATGGCGGTGCTGGCTCGAAGGGCCGAATGGCCTCCTCCTGCACCTATTGTCTGTGTTTCAATGTTTCTAAGCAAGGATCACAAATTAGACCACTTTTTCTCTAAGTTTCTATAAGATCCCCTATCAATCTGCTTAGTATCGTCTGATTTATAAAGGCCAGCACACCAAAAGCTTTCTTCACCACCCTATCTACATGCGATTCCACCTTCAGGGAACTATGCACAGTTATTCCCAGATCCCTCTGTTCCACAGCATTCCTCAATTCCCTACCATTTACCATGTACGTCCTATTTTGATTTGTCCGGCCAGGATGTAGCACCTCACACTTATCAGCATTAAACTCCATCTGCCATCTTTCAGCCCACTCTTCCAAATGGCCCAAATCTCTCTGTAGACTTTGAAAATCTACTTCATTATCCACAGCACCACCTATCTTAGTATCATCTGCTGGTCCTGCAAAATATTCCAACTGGAGGTGGTGAAGGGAGGGGTTTGTCCAGAGAGGGTGATATTGGGAAGAAAGTTGCATCTGGCTGGGCGAGCGTTTTACGATGGGAGGCAACTCACAGGTGGCGACTTGCAGGGCCATGGGCTCCTTCTGTATGATGGTGCGGGTTCCCGGTAGCTGGGCGTAGCAGGTATAGTCCTCCAGACTGTCCTCCACCAGCAGGTTGGAGAAGTACAAGTTGCCATCCGCTCCTTGCGACACCCGCTCGCTCAGCTTAATGTTGAATAGTTCTGCGGGAGGGAGGAGAGGCTCAGCGTAGAGAACTGGGCAAATGGACCCCCCCCCCCCCCACGCACACCCTCCCCAACACACCCCCCACACACACCCTCCCCAACGCACGTCCCCCCCCCAGAGATAGACTCCACAGTGTGCTGGGGTAACTCAGCGGGACGGGCAGCATCTGTGGAGAACATGGATAGGTGACGTTTCACAGAGTGCTGGAGTAACTCAGCGGGTCAGGCAGCATCTGTGGAGACTATTTGGCTAGAGAGCCTTGGCATGCTTCCTGATATGGCAAGACTGATTCCTGGGATGGCAGGACTTTCATATGAAGAAAGACTGGATAGACTCGGCTTGTACCCGCTGGAATTTAGAAGATTGAGGGGGGATCTCATAGAAACTTACAAAATTCTTAAGGGGTTGGACAGGCTAGATGCAGGAAGATTGTTCCCGATGTTGGGGAAGTCCAGAACAAGGGGTCACAGCTTAAGGATAAGGGGGAAGTCCTTTAGGACCGAGATGAGAAAATCATTTTTCACACAGAGAGTGGTGAATCTGTGGAATTAATTCTCTGCCACAGAGGGTAGTTGAGGCCAGTTCATTGGCTATATTTAAGAGGGAGTTAGATGTGGCCCTTGTGGCTAAAGGGATCAGGGGGTATGGAGAGAAGGCAGGTACGAGATACTGAGTTGGATGATCAGCCATGATCACATTGAATGGCGGTGCAGGCTCGAAGGGCCGAATGGCCTCTACTCCTGCACCTATTTTCTATGTTTCTATGTCAGGCAGCATCTGTGGAGAACATGGATAGGTGACGTTTCACAGAGTGCTGGAGTAACTCAGCGGGTCAGGCAGCATCTGTGGAGAACATGGGTAGGTGACGTTTCACAGAGTGCTGGAGTAACTCAGCGGGTCAGGCAGCATCTGTGGCGAACATGGATAGGTGACGTTTCGGGTCGAGACCCTTCTTCAGACTGAGAGTCAGGGAGAAGAGGGGGGGGGGAGATACAAATGTGGAAGGTGGAGAGACAGGACAGTGTTGCAGAGAATAGGTGGACGCAGGTGAGATGCTTGGAGCAAAGTCCAGAGAGACGAAAAAAGGGTTTGAGACAGCAATGGAGAATTGGCTGCTCATATCATCGGGTTGGAAGCTAATTTACAGAGAAAGGTTGAACAAGTTAGGTCTTTATTCTTTGGAGCGCAGAAGGTTAAGGAGGGACTTGATTGAGGTCTTTAAAATGATGAAAGGGATAGACAGAGTTGACGTGGACAAGCTTTTCCCATTGAGGGTAGGGAAGATTCAAACAAGAGGGCATGACATGAGAATTAAGGGACAGAAGTTTAGGGGGAACATGAGGGGGAACGTCTTTACTCAGAGAGTGGTGGCTGTGTGGAATGATCTTCCAGCAGAAGTGGTGGAGGCAGGATCGATTTTAGCATTTAAAAGTAAAGTGGATAGGTATATGGACGGGAAGGGAATGGAGGGGTATGGTCTGAGTGCAGGTAGATGGGACTAGGGGAAAATAAATGGTCGGCATGGACTGGAAGGGCCGAGAGGGCCTGTTTCCGTGCTGGAATGGTTATACGGTTACTTGGCGCACGAGCTCCGCTTCCGGTTGGGTCGCGCCAAAATGCACGGCAAACGCACGCAGGTGGGACGGCCCCCCCCCCTTTACTCACTGCTGGTCATCCAGATGATCATGGAGGAGGATATGCTGGTGGGCGGGTTGCATCGAAGCACCAAGGACTCCCCCTCCACTTTCCGGAACCGTTGGACACTTTCCTTCGGCCACTTTGGGGTACCTGAGGAGCGAGAGTTGAGATTATTCATCCATTCACAAGCGCAGGTTGAGGCCACATGCCGTATTCGACTCAGCGTGTGACATTGTCAATGCCGCGGTTAAAAGCTCGCTTCATAGCAAGGATTCGAGTGTAGGAGCAGGGAGGTTCTACTGCAGTTGTACAGGGTCTTGGTGAGACCACACCTGGAGTATTGCGTACAGTTTTGGTCTCCTAATCTGTGGAAAGATTCGAGTGTAGGAGCAGGGAGGTTCTACTGCTGTTGTACAGAGCCCTAGTGAGGCCACACCTGGA